>RXON01001706.1:0-22957 GCA_009667805.1 Leptobrachium leishanense | reverse complement strand
GATTTTTAAATTCTTTAAAGTTATTGCGCTGTGGATTGTTTGTGTATGTTGTGTTTACTGGTCTCAGAAGACTCTTATGAAAAACGCATGTTCAGGGTGAGCGCGGCCACACGTTAGAGATGTAGGTCGTGCTCTCTGGGGTTCCCCCCACCTCTGGTTGTGCCCGGCAGCGCCCGGTTTCCTCAGACAGCATTCCAGGGCAGTAGTAACGTCCGCCCTGATGAAGGTTCTCAGCTGAAACGTGGTCTGTGAAATTTATAAACGTCTTCATAAATGATACGTTGTATCAGCTGACCAGAATTCCAAATCACGGCTTAGCGAATAAGCCTCTTGATAACCAATGCCTGTAATCACGGGGTGGGGGGGGGGGTAAAATCACTGAACAGAGATTTTACTGGAGAATTGAGTTGAAATTGTACATTTTCGTCTAAAATTATCACATTTGCTTATTTTGCCCAAGTTTTGCATTTCCGGAGCAAATAGTAAAATCCTCCACACGTGGTTTCTTCCCCGCACTCGGTGTCCCATGATGCTCAGCCAGCCACAGCAGGTGCACACGATGTGAGGCTGAAGCAGATCATTACCCATGATGCTCAGCCAGCCGCAGCAGTTGCACACGGTATGAGGCCGAGACAGATCATTACCCATGATGCTCAGCCAGCCGCAGCAGCACGCGCACACAGTGTGAGGCCGAGACAGATCATTACCCATGATGCTCAACCAGCCGCAGCAGGTGCACACGGTGTGAGGCCGAGACAGATCATTACCCATGATGCTCAACCAGCCGCAGCAGGTGCACACGGTGTGAGGCCGAGACAGATCATTACCCATGATGCTCAGCCAGCCGCAGCAGGTGCACACGGTGTGAGGCCGAGACAGATCATTACCCATGATGCTCAGCCAGCCGCAGCAGGTGCACACGGTGTGAGGCCGAGACAGATCATTACCCATGATGCTCAGCCAGCCGCAGCAGGTGCACACGGTGTGAGGCCGAGACAGATCATTACCCATGATGCTCAGCCAGCCGCAGCAGGTGCACACAGTGTGAGGCCGAGACAGATCATTACCCATGATGCTCAACCAGCCGCAGCAGGTGCACACAGTGTGAGGCCGAGACAGATCATTAACTACCATGCTTTGCCAGTCTCTAGTGTGGCAGGATAGTGGGAGTTGAGGTCCATGCTCACCTCACCCATTGGATGGGTCAATACACGCAGAATGTTCTGTATAACGTGGGGCGACGGACATTAACCCTTCTTTGTAATCACCAATCTATTTTTTTGGCCCAACTTGTGAAATTGAAGAGATACCTTGTGATGCCGCACACATAGAATGCACTATCACTCCCACAATGCCCAGGCACCACCGGATACAGAGCCGCAGCCATTAATTTAATGCCATCACCATATTATTAACCCCTCGTGGTGCAGAGTGAATGAATATGCTGGTGTGAGCAGCCAAGACACACCACTCCATCCCCATCATTATCACCCAGACGTCCAGCCGCAGCGTGGGAACCTCCGATACAATAGGGGCATTAACCTCTGCCCCCCTCACCCACAGCCAGCCCAGGATTCACACAGGAGGGAGGAGGGACCGGACGGACGAGGGGGCTTTTATTATGATAATTAAATACACAAACAGAGATCTCAGTGTCAGGGCGTCTCGGGGCCCCGCTCTCTCTCTCAGTGTCAGGGCGTCTCGGGGCCCTGCTCGCTCTCTCGCAGTCTCGGTGCCGTCTCTGCGCTCCTGGATCACACAGCAGTCTCGGTGCCGTCTCTGCGCTCCTGGATCACACAGCAGTCTCGGTGCCGTCTCTGCGCTCCTGGATCACACAGCAGTCTCGGTGCCGTCTCTGCGCTCCTGGATCACACAGCAGTCTCGGTGCCGTCTCTGCGCTCCTGGATCACACAGCAGTCTCGGTGCCGTCTCTGCGCTCCTGGATCACACAGCAGTCTCGGTGCCGTCTCTGCGCTCCTGGATCACACAGCAGTCTCGGTGCCGTCTCTGCGCTCCTGGATCACACAGCAGTCTCGGTGCCGTCTCTGCGCTCCTGGATCACACAGCAGTCTCGGTGCCGTCTCTGCGCTCCTGGATCACACAGCAGTCTCGGTGCCGTCTCTGCGCTCCTGGATCACACAGCAGTCTCGGTGCCGGCTCCTCCTGCGTCGCTGACCCATTTCTTACTTTCTTATTAACCTCAATTAGTGACACACATTAGCGTTAACCCCTTTCATCCCAGCTGCCGCCAGATGTCATGTCATTAACCGCTGACCTGCAGACACCGGCCCTGGGAAAGTCGTGCACCGGGTACCGCTCTCTGCCCTTAATATGACCGCCTGGCTATCAGTAACAGGGAGGGGGGCGCTATGGCCTGCGGGAGTCCCCAACACCCTACAGAGCATCTCCCCTGTACACAACGAGGCGCCACGGCAAGCAGAGCATCTCCCGTGTACACAACGAGGCGCCACAGCACGCAGAGCATCTCCCGTGTACACAACGAGGCGCCACAGCACGCAGAGCATCTCCCCTGTACACAACGAGGTGCCACAGCAC
Source organism: Leptobrachium leishanense (assembly GCA_009667805.1). Classification (NCBI taxonomy): domain Eukaryota; kingdom Metazoa; phylum Chordata; class Amphibia; order Anura; family Megophryidae; genus Leptobrachium; species Leptobrachium leishanense. The sequence goes on along the minus strand of RXON01001706.1, from coordinate 20,401 downwards.
GCAGAGCATCTCCCCTGTACACAACGAGGTGCCACGGTACGCAGAGCATCTCCCCTGTACACAACAAGGCGCCACGGTACGCAGAGCATCTCCCCTGTACACAACAAGGCGCCACGGCACGCAGAGCATCTCCCCTGTACACAACGAGGCGCCACGGTATGCAGGAGCATCTCTCCTGTACACGAGGCGCCACGATATGCAGAGCATCTCCCCTGTACACAACGAGGCGCCATGGTACGCAGAGCATCTCCCCTGTACACAACGAGGCGCCACGGTATGCAGAGCATCTCCCCTGTACACGAGGCGCCACGGTACGCAGAGCATCTCCCCTGTACACAAGGCGCCACGGTACGCAGAGCATCTCCCCTGTACACAACGAGGCGCCACGGTACGCAGAGCATCTCCCCTGTACACAAGGCGCCACGGTATGCAGAGCATCTACCCTGTACACAACGAGGCGCCACGGCACGCAGAGCATCTCCCCTGTACACAACGAGGCGCCACGGTATGCAGAGCATCTACCCTGTACACAACGAGGCGCCACGGTATGCAGAGCATCTACCCTGTACACAACGAGGCGCCACGGTATGCAGAGCATCTACCCTGTACACAACGAGGCGCCACGGCACGCAGAGCATCTCCCCTGTACACAACAAGGCGCCATGGTATGCAGAGCATTTCTCCTGTACACAAAGAGGCGCCACGGTATGCAGAGCATCTACCCTGTACACAACGAGGTGCCACGGTATGCAGAGCATCTCTCCTGTACACAACAAGGCGCCACGGCACGCAGAGCATCTCCCCTGTACACGAGGCGCCACGGTACGCAGAGCATCTCCCCTGTACACAACGAGGCGCCACGGTACGCAGAGCATCTCCCCTGTACACAACAAGGCGCCATGGTACGCAGAGGATCACGCCAAAATATTTTTTTTTGCAATTTTACACAAAAATCCATAAACACAAGAAAAAATAAAAAAATCCTGTAAAGAATAAAGAAAACGCCATTGGCTGCTGATGCTCCCGCCCACAGCGCCGATTGTTTGCCATGGCGTGTCTGGCCACCTGTTATCCGTCCCTCGCTCTGGCACTGGGCTGCCTGCGCACATGCCCCCATTATTCCCATTATTGGAATGTCACACATTACCTTCTCGTGCGGTTTTCCTGCGCCGCTGCCGCCGCGGCGACTCACGCCCTGAAAATAACAGATATTTGTGTAATCCGTAATAATCGACGCACCCCCTTGCTGGGTCCGATCCTTGCTCCCATGGTACAGGGCACACATGTAGCTGTCACCCCCAGACCCGTCATGCCGCCCACCTGTAAACCCGTTATTATCTGCCCCGCTCTCCTCCCATAATCCATCAGGTCACCACGTCCGCACGGGGGTCACTCACCACCATGGTGCAGCTGCAGAACCAGGCTGGGGGTAATTGGAGGCCGCGTGCCGTCAGCCCAGGCCGGGCTCCATGCCTGCAGTTTGCACCCTGCTATGTGCCCAGCTTTGTAAATCCCGAGTCCTGCTCCGGTGGTTTGGGTACAAACGTTTTTTGTGTGCGGCAGGCACTGGCTGCTTTACATGGCGGCCCCTCTCTCAGTCTGGTATGCAGGGCTGTCTCGGCCGGCTTGGTGCTGCGTGCATGTCTCCAGGAGCCTCCCAGGCGCTCTCCGGCGCTCTCTTTCCACCGGCTGTCTCATGGCATTGTCCCCATTCAGAGCTGAATTAACACGGCCAAGGGGAGGGAGAAGACGTGCGGGCGCTGCTTCCGGACGATAGAGGAGCGAGAGCCCCTCCAGCCCCACTCACACTCAGCCCTCACCAGTCCCTGCTGTCTGTGCCAACCTTCACCCACCCACTGCGCTCAGCAAACCCAAACCACCCTGCTCCGCCATCACACACACCCCCCCCATGGAGAAAATGGAACGATCCTTTCAGGTGCAAACACAATGGGAGAATAGAGGATGGAGGAGAGCCAATGGGGGGAGCCAGAGCGGGCTGATTACCATGCACACAATGTGATGGCAAGGTGGAGCGCGCGCCCCCCCAATAACGTGGGAACACAAAGATACACTGCCTGGATTAATACAGACACCCTGCGCGTATATCTATATACACAAACACATACACTGCGCGTATATCTATATACAAACACATACATACTGCGCGTATATCTATATACACAAACACACACACTGCGCGTATATCTATATACACAAACACAATACATACTGAGCGTATATCTATATACAAACACATACATACTGCGCGTATATCTATATACAAACACATACATACTGCGCGTATATCTATATACACAAACACATACACACTGCGCGTATATCTATATACACAAACACATACATACTGCGCGTATATCTATATACACAAACACATACATACTGCGCATATATCTATATACACAAACACATACATACTGCGCGTATATCTATATACAAACACATACATACTGCGCGTATATCTATATACAAACACATACACTGCGCGTATATCTACTACAAACACATACATACTGCGCGTATATCTATATACAAACACATACACTGCGCGTATATCTATATACAAACACATACACTGCGCGTATATCTATATACAAACACATACATACTGCGCGTATATCTATATACACAAACACATACATACTGCGCGTATATCTATATACACAAACACATACATCACACTGCGCGTATATCTATATACACAAACACATACATACTGCGCGTATATCTATATACACAAACACACATACACACTAGCCGTATTATCTACATCACACTACATACTGCGCGTATACACTATCACAAACACATACATACTGCGCGTATATCTATATATACAAACACAATACAACTGCGCGTATATCTATACAAAACACATACATACGCTGCGCGTATATCTATATACAAACACATACACACTGTGCGTATATCTATATACAAACACATACACTGCACGTATATCTATATACAAACACATACAACTGCGCGTATATCTATATACAAACACATACACTGCACGTATATCTATATACACAAACACATACATACTGCGCGTATATCTATATACAAACACATACATACTGCGCGTATATCTATATACAAACACATACACACTGTGCGTATATCTATATACAAACACATACATACTGCGCGTATATCTATATACAAACACATACACACTGCGCGTATATCTATATACACAAACACATACATACTGCGCGTATATCTATATACACAAACACATACATACTGCGCGTATATCTATATACACAAACACATACACTGCGCGTATATCTATATACAAACACATACACTGCGCGTATATCTATATACAAACACATACACTGCGCGTATATCTATATACAAACACATACACTGCGCGTATATCTATATACAAACACATACACTGCGCGTATATCTATATACAAACACATACACTGCACGTATATCTATATACAAACACATACATACTGCGCGTATATCTATATACAAACACATACATACTGCGCGTATATCTATATACAAACACATACATACTGCGCGTATATCTATATACAAACACATACACTGCACGTATATCTATATACAAACACATACATACTGCGCGTATATCTATATACAAACACATACATACTGCGCGTATATCTATATACACAAACACATACATACTGCGCGTATATCTATATACACAAACACATACACACTGCGCGTATATCTATATACACAAACACATACACACTGCGCGTATATCTATATACACAAACACATACATACTGCGCGTATATCTATATACAAACACATACACACTGCGCGTATATCTATATACACACACATACATACTGCGCATATAATAATACAAACACATACATACTGCGCGTATATCTATATACACAAACACATACATACTGCGCGTATATCTATATACACAAACACATACATACGCGCGTATATCTATACACAAACACATACACACTGCCGTATATCTATACACAAACACATACACTGCGCGTATATCTATATACAAAACACATACACTGCGCGTATATCTATATATACAAACACATACATACTGCGCCTATATCTATATACCAAACACATACAACTGCGCGTATATCTATATACACAAACACATACATACTGCGCGTATATCTATATACAAACACATACATACTGCGCGTATATCTATATACAAAACACATACATACTGCGCGTATATCTATATACACAAACACATACATACTGCGCGTATATCTATATACACAAACACATACACTGCGCGTATATCTATATACAAACACATACATACTGCGCGTATATCTATATACAAACACATACATACTGCGCGTATATCTATATACAAACACATACATACTGCGCGTATATCTATATACAAACACATACATACTGCGCGTATATCTATATACAAACACATACATACTGCGCGTATATCTATATACAAACACATACATACTGCGCGTATATCTATATACACAAACACATACATACTGCGCGTATATCTATATACACAAACACATACATACTGCGCGTATATCTATATACACAAACACATACACTGCGCGTATATCTATATACAAACACATACATACTGCGCGTATATCTATATACACAAACACATACACTGCGCGTATATCTATATACACAAACACATACACTGCGCGTATATCTATATACAAACACATACACTGCGCGTATATCTATATACAAACACATACACTGCGCGTATATCTATATACAAACACATACATACTGCGCGTATATCTATATACAAACACATACACTGCGCGTATATCTATATACAAACACATACATACTGCGCGTATATCTATATACAAACACATACATACTGCGCGTATATCTATATACAAACACATACATACTGAGCGTATATCTATATACACACATACATACTGCGCGTATATCTATATACAAACACATACATACTGCGCGTATATCTATATACAAACACATACATACTGCGCGTATATCTATATACAAACACATACATACTGCGCGTATATCTATATACAAACACATACATACTGCGCGTATATCTATATACAAACACATACATACTGCGCGTATATCTATATACAAACACATACATACTGCGCGTATATCTATATACACACATACATACTGCGCGTATATCTATATACAAACACATACATACTGCGCGTATATCTATATACAAACACATACATACTGCGCGTATATCTATATACAAACACATACATACTGCGCGTATATCTATATACAAACACATACATACTGCGCGTATATCTATATACAAACACATACATACTGCGCGTATATCTATATACAAACACATACATACTGCACGTATATCTATATACAAACACATACACACTGCGCGTATATCTATATACACACATACATACTGCGCGTATATCTATATACACAAACACATACATACTGCGCGTATATCTATATACAAACACATACATACTGCGCGTATATCTATATACAAACACATACATACTGCGCGTATATCTATATACAAACACATACATACTGCGCGTATATCTATATACAACACATACATACTGCGCGTATATCTATATACAAACACATACATACTGCACGTATATCTATATACAAACCATACACACTGCGCGTATATCTATATACACACATACATACTGCACGTATATCTATATACAAACACATACACACTGCGCGTATATCTATATACACAAACACATACATACTGCGCGTATATCTATATACAAACACATACATACTGCGCGTATATCTATATACACACATACATACTGCGCCTATATCTATATACACAAACACATACACACTGCGCGTATATCTATATACACAAACACATACATACTGCGCGTATATCTATATACACAAACACATACATACTGCGCGTATATCTATATACAAACACATACACACTGCGCGTATATCTATATACACAAACACATACATACTGCGCGTATATCTATATACAAACACATACACACTGTGCGTATATCTATATACAAACACATACACTGCACGTATATCTATATACAAACACATACATGCTGCGCGTATATCTATATACACAAACACATACATACTGCGCATATATCTATATACAAACACATACATACTGCGCGTATATCTATATACACAAACACATACATACTGCGCGTATATCTATATACACACACATACATACTGCGCGTATATCTATATACACAAACACATACATACTGCGCGTATATCTATATACACAAACACATACACACTGCGCGTATATCTATATACACAAACACATACATACTGCGCGTATATCTATATACACAAACACATACATACTGCGCGTATATCTATATACACAAACACATACATACTGCGCGTATATCTATATACACAAACACATACATACTGCGCGTATATCTATATACAAACACATACATACTGCGCGTATATCTTTATACACAAACACATACACTGCGCGTATATCTATATACACAAACACATACATACTGCGCGTATATCTTTATACACAAACACATACACTGCGCGTATATCTATACAAACACATACATACTGCGCATATATCTATATACACAAACACATACACACTGTGCGTATATGTATAGAAAAAACACATACATACTGTGCGTATATCTATATACACAAACACATACACACTGTGCGTATATGTATAGAAAAAACACATACATACTGCGCGTATATCTATATACAAACACATACATACTGCGCGTATATCTATATACAAACACATACATACTGCGCATATATCTATATACACAAACACATACACATACATACTGTGCGTATATCTATATACAAACACATACATACTGTGCGTATATCTATATACAAACACATACATACTGCGCATATATCTATATACAAACACATACATACTGCGCGTATATCTATATACAAACACATACATACTGCGCGTATATCTATATACAAACACATACATACTGCGCGTATATCTATATACAAACACATACATACTGCGCGTATATCTATATACAAAACACATACATACTGCGCGTATATCTATATACAAACACATACATACTGCGCGTATATCTATATACAAACACATACATACTGCGCGTATATCTATATACAAACACATACATACTGCGCGTATATCTATATACAAACACATACATACTGCGCGTATATCTATATACAAACACATACATACTGCGCATATATCTATATACAAACACATACATACTGCGCGTATATCTATATACAAACACATACATACTGCGCGTATATCTATATACAAACACATACACACTGCGCATATATCTATATACAAACACATACATACTGCGCATATATCTATATACACATACATACTGCGCATATATCTATATACACAAACACATACATACTGCGCATATATCTATATACACAAACACATACATACTGCGCATATATCTATATACACAAACACATACATACTGCGCATATATCTATATACACAAACACATACATACTGCGCGTATATCTATATACAAACACATACATACTGCGCGTATATCTATATACAAAAACACATACACACTGCGCGTATATCTATATACACAAACACATACATACTGCGCGTATATCTATATACACAAACACATACATACTGCGCGTATATCTATATACAAACACATACACACTGCGCGTATATCTATATACAAACACATACATACTGCGCGTATATCTATATACACAAACACATACATACTGCGCGTATATCTATATACACAAACACATACATACTGCGCGTATATCTATATACACAAACACATACATACTGCGCGTATATCTATATACACAAACACATACATACTGCGCGTATATCTATATACACAAACACATACATACTGCGCGTATATCTATATACACAAACACATACATACTGCGCGTATATCTATATACAAACACATACATACTGCGCGTATATCTATATACAAACACATACATACTGAGCGTATATCTATATACAAACACATACATACTGCGCGTATATCTATATACAAACACATACATACTGCGCGTATATCTATATACAAACACATACATACTGCGCGTATATCTATATACACAAACACATACATACTGCGCGTATATCTATATACACAAACACATACATACTGCGCGTATATCTATATACAAACACATACATACTGCGCGTATATCTATATACAAACACATACATACTGCGCGTATATCTATATACAAACACATACATACTGCGCGTATATCTATATACAAACACATACATACTGCGCGTATATCTATATACAAACACATACATACTGCGCGTATATCTATATACAAACACATACATACTGCGCGTATATCTATATACAAACACACCACACTGCGCGTATATCTATATACAAACACATACATACTGCGCGTATATCTATATACAAACACATACATACTGCGCTTATATCTATATACAAAACACATACATACTGCGCGTATATCTATATACAAACACATACATACTGCGCGTATATCTATATACAAACACAAACATACTGCGCGTATATCTATATACAAACACATACATACTGCGCGTATATCTATATACAAACACATACATACTGCGCGTATATCTATATACACAAACACATACATACTGCGCGTATATCTATATACACAAACACATACATACTGCGCGTATATCTATATACACAAACACACACATACTGCGCGTATATCTATATACAAACACATACATACTGCGCGTATATCTATATACAAACACATACATACTGCGCTTATATCTATATACAAACACATACATACTGCGCGTATATCTATATACAAACACATACATACTGCGCGTATATCTATATACAAACACATACATACTGCGCGTATATCTATATACAAACACATACATACTGCGCGTATATCTATATATACAAACACATACATACTGCGCGTATATCTATATACAAACACATACATACTGCGCGTATATCTATATACACAAACACACACACTGCGCGTATATATATATATATATATATATACATAATATATTTTTTTAATTTCCAACGCAAGGTGCCCCCTTGTGCCAGGCGTCTGTAGGCACATGCCTATTCTGCCTAGTTATAAGTCTGGCTTTGCCCCTGTGAACTCTGCACTCAGGCTGGGGTCAGACGAGCGTGATTTCTACGGACTGTACGTGCGTGCAGTATGGACATCGTCAGTACGGATGACGCAGTAGTGGTCACACAGTCCGTTTTTTCACTGAAGTTATTTTTGACGGATGTAGGAGGAAAAATAAATTACAATGAAAAAACATTCTGTCCGTCAAAAATGCTGGACGTATAAATGCAGTCCGTCTGACCTCGCTCCATCACTCACACACAAAGCTATGCAGACGTTGTGGACGCAGCGCACTCCGCACATCCGTTCTAGCAGTATTACGTTCTTGCCTAACCTGCGTCCGTTTGCCGCGGCCGTTGTGCGTCCGCAGTTCAGTGCGGACGTACTTCATGTGTCAGGCTCCAATGGACTTACTTTCATGCTATCACGGACGTACTTTTAGGCGCAATCACGGACGTGAAGACTACGCTCGTCTGACCCCAGCCTTACGCCTGTACACCTCACATTTCCCTTTGTATACTCTGTCCTTACCCTCTGTACAACCTGAGCCTACCCCCGTGCACCCCACCCTTACTCCCTGTAACCTCAGGTCTACCCTCTGCATTTACCTCGTATACCTTCCGTACACACACCCTTACCTTGTTCTGGGGGTCCGCACTCCTCGCCGGCGGTAAAGTCAGGCTGCAGGGAGCGGGCATTTCCATGGTGCAGCTAGGAGAGAAATGAGAGGTTAATACAAGATAAAAATGACTTGTATTCTGGCGTCTAATTCTTACTTTGTCCCTTATTTTGGGTCAATATGACAGAGGGGTCTGACGGACACGCGGCTTTATTAATCCAATATTATACAGACGCGTGTTTAATCCAGATATAGAGCCGTGTAATCGCTACCGTGAAGCCACAGCTGCAGTTTTCAGACTCACACCGCATATATATATATGTAGATTTTAATGTATATTTCTTTGATAAACCCTGTTTCCTGCCGCAGCGTTTAATACCCTCAGGCTCGCGCCGATATATAGAAATGGTAAAATACCTGCGGAGGCAGCCGACTCTGCGCTCAGACCATCGGACATGTTTTCCTGGACACATATAATTTATTCATGCTGATGGAGAGTGCGTGAAAAGTGCCACCCTGCAGTATGTATAATCCATACGCTGCAGGTAAGGAATCCCTGGTGAGCTGCCTTGATTTCCTTCCTGTGGCATATGACTTATACATGTTGCAGGGCAGCACTTTTCCCTGTGCTCCCCTCTGCATGAAATAGTAATATGTGTCCAGGAAAACATGGCCGACCTGGCAACTCTACTCACACCCCACATACTGCTTGGCTTGGGGCATTTTGTTTGCTGAAAACTTTATTGACAAAAACAAACCAAAAAACTGCTCATTAGAGGGAAAGCACAGGCCTGCATTGTGACAGGACCAGGAGTTTTGGCCTAAAATCATAGACACGCCATTTTTTTGATCCACTCTTAATAAATAAATCCTTAGTGCTAAGGTTTTATTAGATATTTTCGCGAGTGAGCGCGGCGCGGCTCAATGAAATGAAATAGTAATATGTGTCCAAACATGGCCGATCTGGCCGCACTAGCTAGAAGGCTGCCGGGTCGGCCATGTTTTCCTGGACAATTATTACTATTTCATGCAGAGGGGGAGCACAGGGAAAAGTGCTGCCCTGCAACATGTATAATTCATATCCTGCAGGAAGGAAATAAAGGCAGGTCACCTGGGATTCCTCTATCAGGTTTATTCAGAGAGAGGTGAAAAGCAGGAGAATGACTGGAGAAGTGAAAATTCTAGGCCAAAATAGCCGCTTTGGAAAGTGAGATGAATGGGAGAATTTTTCTGGTTTGGCTATTTTGACCTAGAATTTTCACTTCTCCAGTCATTCTCCTGCTTTTCACCTCTCCCTGAACAACCCTGTAAGATTTCTTACCTGCAGCGTATGGATTATACATGCTGCGGGGTGGCATTTTTCATGCACTGTAGGGTTGCCAGGTCGGCCATGTTTTCCTGGACACATATTTTATTCATGCTGAATAGCCAGAGTTAGACAATCCAAACCCCCCCCCCCCCCCCCCCCGATGGTATACACAGCCTGGAAGCAACATGTTTCCCCAGCCCAGGCACACAGGCTTCATACTCCCTGAGCAGCGCATGAAAGCTGCTGCCCTGCAGTATGTAGAACTCATATGCCGCCAGAGAGAAATCAGTTCAGCAATCCTGGCCATCTTTTTGGGATGATTTCTCCATGTTAAAGGGATGGGGTTGGGGATTCATTCCTATGAGCTCTATGTCCCGTAGGGGAGCCCCTTCATGTGCCGCCCATCTGCATGTAGAGCAGGAATTTGTGTTCGGTGGAGTGTCAGACACCCATATACATGGGCCAAGCTCAGGTTTGTGTGTGGGTCACAGGAAACCCTGAGCATTCAGATCCTGGGGCAATTAACAGGTTGTTTCCATGGCAACTGCACCTTTTTTTACTTTTGCGTTTTGCCCCTATAGATTGCTGCTGGCGCAGATGCCTCAATGTGTGTCTCAGCGCTGCGGAATATGCTGGCGCTTTATAAATAAAGAATAATAATAATAATAATCTCAGTGCGGCGCATGGCAGAGGTAAACGCGCCGGCTGGTCTGCCAGCAGCTGCTGATAAACACCCGACATATTAACAGTTAATTAATGACAGGCGATAGAGATTTTTCATGGTGTGCGCGGAGTGACTCACTGCTCACATCCTGCCCACAGCTTCCCTCGCACGGTGACAAACACAAAGCACGCTCTGACAGCTTCCCACGCACATCACCCCGAGCCGAGGCAGCCAAGGCTGAGGATCATGGGAGTCACAGGCTGGTACCAGCCACATGCATCATGTCTGTACACGCGAGATTGGGGTCACTCACTCCCCCCCATTATAATACTTTAGGGGCAATTCACAAAGCACAGATATTGAACGGAATTTCGGCATTTTGGTTCACTTCAGCAATTCCATTTCGTAGAAAATTCGGTGAATTCACCATCTAGTGAATCTTCACCGTATTTTACCGAAAATAGAGTTATTGGATGTCGGTGAAAAGCGTCAAATTGACCTGAATTCCATCGAACAGAAAAAAAAGTCTCCTGTCCTCCTACTGGATTAAACCAATAAATCGCGTCTGAATGATGAAAAAAAGAACAAAAAGGTCTGATATAAAATAATAAAAAACCTCTTTTAAAACATAATAAATAGAAAAATAAAAAGAACAAACGGCCTTTAAAAAAATCTATAAAAACGATGTTCCATTTATTCCATTGAATCCTGTGGGATTCGCCGGTTTAAAACATGGGCTTTTTGCCAAAAGTTTGCTGCAATTCGGCTTGCTTTGAATAGATGAATTGTTAGTTCTCAATGGGACAATTTCGGTGCCGCCGAACTGCGGTAAAATGCAGCAAAATGCCCCTCTGTCAAGGCGCCTGTATTTGGTGAAAATACCAATTGTCCCAAAATTGCAGATACGGTGAAATTAACCGTTCAGTGGAATCCGGTGGCTATTTTGGAGTTTAGTGAAAAAACTCCTTTGTATTTAGCACAGCCGTTAACCCCTCGGTGCCCTCGTGTTGCCCTCTGTGCTTCTTGGTATCTGCCCCAAAAGGAACCTGGAGCTACCCCTGTAAATCACACACAGCAATCCCTCCCATCATCAATGACAGGCTGAGGATGATGAGAGTGGAAGTCACCTGAGATCACACAGGTTCACACACATAACTGCGCTTCGTGTCATTCTTGGCTCGGATTCTCTGCCGCTCGCCGCGGGTCACAGGCCAATTAATGCGCGTAGTAACAGCCCACCGCAGCGCGAGAAAAACAGCCGCCATTACTCTCACTGCCTGGAACACGCTGTGTGTAACCGCGCATGAATGCAGAAGGCTCTGGACTCTGATGCTTCAGGTCTACGAGGCCAAGAGAGGCCGGTGTGACAAGGTCACCGAGACAGAGTAACAGAGTCTTAGAAAAACCTCTGGAAGGAGGCGAAACCCTATATCCCTCCTCAGAGTAAAATCTCCGTATCCCTCCTCAGAGTCGAATCCCCGTATCCATCCTCAGAGTCGAATCCCCGTATCCCTCCTCTGAGCCAAAACCCTGTATTCCTCCTCAGAGTCGAATCCCTGTATCCCTCCTCAGAGTAAAATCTCCGTATCCCTCCTCAGAGTCGAATCCCCGTATCCATCCTCAGAGTCGAATCCCCGTATCCCTCCTCTGAGCCAAAACCCTGTATCCCTCCTCTGAGCCAAAACCCCGTATCCCTCCTCAGAGTCGAATCCCCGTATCCCTCCTCAGTCTTGTCCCGTATCCCTCCTCAGAGTTGTGTCCCCGTATCTCTCCTCAGAGTCGTGTCCCTGTATCCCTCCTCAGTCTTTTCCCCGTATCCCTCCTCAGAGTCGTGTTCCTGTATCTCTCCTCAGAGTCGTGTCCCCGTATCCCTCCTCAGAGTCGAATCCCTGTGTCCCTCCTGAGTCGTGTCCCCGTATCCCTCCTCAGAGTCATATCCCTCCTCAGAGTCGTGTCCCCGTATCCCTCCTCAGAGTCGTGTCCCCGTATCCCTCCTCAGAGTCGTGTCCCCGTATCCCTCCTCAGAGTCGTGTCCCCGTATCTCTCCTCAGAGTCGTGTCCCCGTATCTCTCCTCAGAGTCGTGTCCCCGTATCTCTCCTCAGAGTCGTGTTCCCGTATCTCTCCTCAGAGTCGTGTTCCCGTATCTCTCCTCAGAGTCGTGTCCCCGTATCTCTCCTCAGAGTCGTGTTCCCGTATCTCTCCTCAGAGTCGTGTTCCCGTATCTCTCCTCAGAGTCGTGTTCCCGTATCTCTCCTCAGAGTCGTGTTCCCGTATCTCTCCTCAGAGTCGTGTCCCCGTATCTCTCCTCAGAGTCGTGTCCCTGTATCTCTCCTCAGAGTCGTGTTCCCGTATCTCTCCTCAGAGTCGTGTCCCCGTATCCTCTCCTCAGAGTCGTGTCCCCGTATCTCTCCTCAGAGTCGTGTTCCCGTATCTCTCCTCAGAGTCGTGTCCGTATCTCTCCTCAGAGTCGTGTCCCTGTATCTCTCCTCAGAGTCGTGTTCCCGTATCCCTCCTCAGAGTCGTGTCCCCGTATCTCTCCTCAGAGTCGTATAACATGGGAAAACTCAAACTCGGCTGGAATTGCCTGCTTAGAGGAAGTAATCCCGGCTCGCTGACTAGTGAATGAAAACTGCAAAAAATAAACATATTCAAGCTTTTTGGGTGAAAAGAGCAGGTTTTGAGCAGTACGGCAGTTTCAGACACGGGATGGGGGTTTGTGGTTGCCATCCAAAGTGATGTGACTTCCCCTCCCTCCCCGGGAGAAGTCGCAGGGAAACGTGTCAGCTGATGGTGATTTCAGTAAAATCCAGCTCTGGTTCTGCTTTCACTACTCGGAAACATTAAAGAAAGGAAAATGAACCATATAAAGGGGAACCGGGGGACGACGGCAACTAGAGGGCGAGGGGAACCGGGGGGCGACGGCAACCAGAGGGCGAGGGGAACCGGGGGGCGATGGTAGCCAGAGGGCGAGGGGAACCGGGGGCGAGGGGAACCGGGGGGCGACGGTAGCCGGAGGGGAAAAGAAGGTGAGGGGAAAAGAAGGTGAGGGGAACCGGAGGACGAGGGGAAAAGAGGGTGAGGGGAACGGAGGGACGAGGGGAAAAGAGGGTGAGGGGAACCGGAGGACGAGGGGAAAAGAGGGTGAGGGGAACCGGAGGACGAGGGGAAAAGAGGGTGAGGGGAACCGGAGGACGAGGGGAAAAGAGGGTGAGGGGAACCGGAGGACGAGGGGAAAAGAGGGTGAGGGGAACCGGAGGACGAGGGGAAAAGAGGGTGAGGGGAACCGGAGGACGAGGGGAAAAGAGGGTGAGGGGAACCGGAGGACGAGGGAAAAGAGGGTGAGGGGAACCGGAGGACGAGGGGAAGAGGGTGAGGGGAACCGGAGGACGAGGGGAAAAGAGGGTGAGGGGAACCGGAGGACGAGGGGAAAAGAGGGTGAGGGGAACCGGAGGACGAGGGGAACCAAAGGGTAAAGGGAACCAGAGGAAGAGGGGAACAGGAGGAAGAGGGGAAAAGAGGGAAGAGGGTAACCGGGGGATGAGGGGAACCAGAGTGTGAGGGGAACCAAAGGGTAAAGGGAACCAGGAGGGAGAGGGGAACGGAGGAGAGGGGAACCGGAGGGAGAGGGAAACCGGGGGAGAGGGAAACCGGAGGGAGAGGGGAACCGGAGGGAGGGGGAACCGGAGGGAAGGGGAACCGAGGGAGAGGGGAACCGGAGGAGAGGGGAACCGGAGGAAGAGGGGAACCGGAGGAAGAGGGGAACCGGAGGGTGAGGGGACCAAGAGTGGGTGAAAAGGGGAACAAAGGGTAAAGGGAACCAGGAGGAAGAGGGGAACAGGAGGGTGAGGGGAACAGGAGGGAGAGGGGAACCAAGAGGAAAGGGGAACCAGAGGACGAGGGGAACAGGAGGGAGAGGGGAACAGGAGGGAGAGGGGAACCAGAGGAAGAGGGAACCAGAGGAAGAGGGGAACCAGAGGAAGAGGGGAACCAGAAGGAAAAGGGGGACAGGAGGGAGAGGGGCAGGAGGAAGAGGGGAACCGGAGGAAGAGGGGAACCGGAGGGTGAGGAAAACCGGAGGGTGAGGGGAACCGGCGGATGGGAGGGGAACCAGAGTGTGAGGGGAACCAATGGGGAAAAGGGAACCAGAGGAAGAGGGGAACAGGAGGGAGAGGGGACAGGAGGGAGAGGGGAACAGGAGGGAGAGGGGAACCGGAGGAGAGGGGAACCAGAGGAAGAGGGGAACCGGCGGATGAGGGGAACCGGCGGATGAGGGGAACCAGAGTGTGAGGGGAACAGGAGGGAGGGGAACAGAGAGGGAGAGGGGAACAGGAGGGAGAGGGGAACCGGAGGAAGAGGGGAACCGGCGGAAGAGGGGAACCGGCGGATGAGGGGAACCAGAGTGAGGGATGAGAGGGGAAAGGAGGAGAGGGGAACAGGAGGGAGAGGGGACCGGAGGAAGAGGGGAACCAGAGGAAGAGGGGGAACCAGAGGAAGAGGGGAACCAGAGGAAGGGGGAACCAGAGGGAGAGGGGAACCAGGAGAGAGGGGAACCAGAGAGAGGGGAACCAGAGGGAGAGGGGAACCAGAGGAGAGGGGAACCGGCGGATTGAGGGAACCGGCGGATGAGGGGAACCAGAGTGTGAGGGGAACAGGAGGGAGAGGGGAACAGGAGGGAGAGGGGAACCGGCGGATGAGGGGAACCAGAGTGTGAGGGGGAACAGGAGGGAGAGGGGAACAGGAGGGAGAGGGGAACCGGAGGAAGAGGGGAACCAGAGGAAGAGGGGAACCAGAGGAAGAGGGGAACCAGAGGAAGAGGGGAACCAGAGGGAGAGGGGAACCAGAGGGAGAGGGGAACCAGAGGGAGAGGGGAACCAGAGGAAGAGGGGAACCAGAGGAAGAGGGGAACCGGCGGATGAGGGGAACCAGAGTGTGAGGGGAACAGGAGGGAGAGGGGAACAGGGGAGAGAGGGGAACCGGAGGAAGAGGGGACCGGAGGAAGAGGGGAACCGGCGGATGAGGGGAACCAGAGTGTGAGGGGAACAGGAGGGAGAGGGGAACAGGAGGGAGAGGGGAACCGGAGGGAGAGGGGAACCAGAGGAAGAGGGGAACCGGCGGATGAGGGGAACCAGAGTGTGAGGGGAACAGGAGGGAGAGGGGAACCGGAGGGAGAGGGGAACAGGAGGGAGAGGGGAACCGGAGGGAGAGGGGAACCAGAGGAAGAGGGGAACCGGCGGATGAGGGGAACCAGAGTGTGAGGGGAACAGGAGGGAGAGGGGAACCGGAGGGAGAGGGGAACAGGAGGGAGAGGGGAACCGGAGGGAGAGGGGAACCAGAGGATGAGGGGAACCAGAGTGTGAGGGGAACCAGAGGAAGAGGGGAACAGGAGGGAGAGGGGAACAGGAGGGAGAGGGGAACAGAGGGAGAGGGGAACAGGAGGGAGAGGGGAACAGGAGGGAGAGGGGAACAGGAGGGAGAGGGGAACAGGAGGGAGAGGGGAACAGGAGGGAGAGGAAAACCGGCGGATGAGGGGAACCAGAGTGTGAGGGGAACCAAAGGGTAAAGGGAACCAGAGGGAGAGGGGAACAGGAGGGAGAGGGGAACAGGAGGGAGAGGGGAACAGGAGGGAGAGGGGAACAGGAGGGAGAGGGGAACAGGAGGGAGAGGGGAACCGGAGGGAGAGGGGAACCGGAAGGAGAGGGGAACAGGAGGGAGGGGAACCGGAGGGAGAGGGGAACCGGAGGGAGAGGGGAACCGGAAGGAGAGGGGAACAGGAGGGAGAGGGGAACCGGAGGGAGAGGGGAACCGGAGGGAGAGGGTTTGGATTTTATTCCTCAAAATTCAGTTTTATTCATGGGTAAAATAGTTTGCAGAAAAAGACGTTCTTTATATTCAGCTATTTTGCCCAAAATACTTAAACTTACATAGAGTATAAGGAATATTCTGTGTTTAATAAGTGACGCCGCTGCACATGGAGGAGCCAGAGATGCAATCAGCCAGGCTGAGCACCATGTCCCAACGTGTAGTTCTGAAGCATCTGGAGGCCCAGGTTTGGCTGACGTTGCTCTGGGCGAAGCTTAACATTAAAATCCCTGGATTAAATTCTAATAAAAGTCCCAACCGGCCAACAGGAGGCTTTCCAGCTACAACTCCCATAATGCTTTGCTGACCAGCCAGGCCTTACATTGCAGCTGTTGCACTCTTACAAATTTCAGCCAGTGGGAAAACAAGCCTTTGTCTTTCTAATGCCCCATTGGCCGGTCAGTGCTGGAGTGTGGAACGCTGAGCTCGTGATACTTAATAACCGAATGTATCTCAGCCTTCACACCCGGAAAACGAAAACACCCCATTGTTCCAAACCCCACCAACTAAACCCCCTTATGCAAGAACGCTGGGATCATCCACAGCGAGGAGATTGATAAATCCCGGACGCTTCAACGAGGCTGGTTTGGGTAAAAAAACTCCATGGGCCGTATTACAAAGCTGGTGCTAACTTAGGCTAGGGTCAGACTAACGCATTTTTCGTGTTGTCAGTGAAAAAGAGCGTTCGAACAAATGGACGTATTTTTTCACGGAATACGTGATAGCGGTCATACGATGCGCATTTCCGTCCGTGATTTTGTACAGATCATCAATAAAACCCTTTTTGCGTCTGGACGTTATGTTGGCCGGATATTAGCAGCGTCTGACGTCTCCCAATCACACACACACGCCGCTAGCGGACGCAGCGCACTCTGTACGTCCGTACTAGCGGTTTGACGTTCTAGAAAAAATGCGTTCGTTTGCCACTTGCGTTGCGCGGACGACCTTACGTGCGGCCGTACTTCGTGTGTTACCCGGCATTGGACGTCATTTGCTGCTAGCACGGCCGTGATTTCGTGCGTCTAAACGCACGTTAAAACTGCTTTCGTCTGACCTTAGCCTTAACCAGAGCTGGAGTAAACGTAAAACCTCCATCGGCTGTAACGGCTCTAGTTAAGCCAGCACCAACCATGTAATACGGCCCCAAATATCTACTTGCAAATTCCATCACAAAGAAATCAATATCGTAAACATAAACACAGCCGTAACACGACGGTGCGAATACACAGCCGCGCGGTGCAAATACAGCCGTAACACGACGGTGCGAATACACAGCCGCGCGGTGCAAATACAGCCGTAACACGACGGTGCGAATACACAGCCGCGCGGTGCAAATACAGCCGTAACACGACGGTGCGAATACACAGCCGCGCGGTGCAAATACAGCCGTAACACGACGGTGCGAATACACAGCCGCGCGGTGCAAATACAGCCGTAACACGACGGTGCGAATACACAGCCGCGCGGTGCAAATACAGCCGTAACACGACGGTGCAAATACACAGCCGTAACACAACGGTGCAAAGTGGAGCAATCGCCATGGATACCACTTCCCTGCATTAGGTGATACGGTCCTTCATTCCATCTTCTGCCTCTCGGCTATAGGGTCACCAGGTCGGCCATGTTTCCCTGGACACATATTATTTCATGCAGAGGGGGAGCCCAGGGAAAAGTACTGCCCTGCAACATGTATAATTCATACGCTGCAGGAAGGAAATCAAGGCAGGTCACCTGGGAATCCTCACCTGCAGTGTATGGATTATACATGCTGCGGGGTGTCATTTTTCATGCACTGCCCATCAGCATGAATAAATGATATTTGCCCAGGAAAACATTGGCCGACCTGGTGACCCTACTCAGCTACCTCTAACTTCGGTACTGGCTTCACCGGTGCTTCAGAGGTCCAGCCAATGATGTTCTGCCCTGGCCGGCTGAGGGTCACGACACATGTAAGTCTGAAATACCTGTAGGTAGTGTGTCCCACCCGGTTATTATGTCATGTGCCGTGCACGGTCACACCATGATGCAGGTCAATTACCACCATGGACGCACCGAATGCTGCTGTTTTATCAGAAGATGACCCTCTCACCCATCCAAGAATGCCAGAGCAGGGCGTGCGGGTAACGCGTTTCACATGTCCCCTGTACTGAACAGGTCGTGCATGAAGGGGCTTCCCTGATCCGTGTGACGGCAGCGCCGCGGGAAGAAGAGACAAACCTCCTTATACTGAATAACAAGTGCTGAAAGATGCCGCGCCTGCCGGACCCCTAATATCGGTGCCTTACCTGTCCAGCCGCTCCGGTGGGACGCTGCTCTCTGCACGGCTCAGATTGCTGAGCACCGCCACGCAGTAAATGTGGCACTCGCCGCCCCGCGCTCCGGCCCGATCTGGAGGAAACTCGTCCTGGAGCTTAAAGGGGAAATGCTCGGTTAACCCCTTTCCTGCCAGAGATCACGTGAGAATGACGCCAGCGCCACAAACTGAAACAGATACTAAGTGGTTAATTTATATTTTTTGCCGCCCACGAGATTGGTTTACACCAAAAAAAACACAAACATATATATCCTGTGTATACACTGTTACCGTCACAAAGCAAGACGGGCTGTCCATCCCATGGCCCGAGGGCCTGATCCCTCACCCAGCCTGACGCGGACCTCCATAAGCATCGATACATGGTTACAGTGTGTCTCATCTCTATGCTTTATCCCCAAACACCCACACCCCCCGAATATATGGAGGAGCCCCTAAAAAGACACCCGCACACCTGA
>RXON01001705.1:0-48673 GCA_009667805.1 Leptobrachium leishanense | reverse complement strand
TGACAAACGTTTTCAAATGGTCGGAGATGTCGTGACACGAGAGTGCCGTTGGGTAAGGAGAGAAGAAAGTGCTGTATTTGCGAAACGTTAAAGCGTTCTAAGATAGAGGGTGCCCCATAACCCTCCGGAGTTGGAATGGTCTTAAACTGTCGGTCTGATATCACATGCAAAGCCATCAACCTTGGTTGTGATGTGAAGCGTGCCCGTAGGGAGGATAATACTCCCCCGGGAGCGCCGGGTTAGATGTAAGAGGCATCAGTGGCGCGGGAGCAGAAAAGAGCGAGTGTGAAATATGCCACAGCCGAAGCGTACAACCAACTGTTGTATAAGAGATGAGAAGAAGGATTGTTTGGCCAAGTGGAGGGCAGAGGTGTATGACCGGAGAATAAACTTGAAGTGAACAAAATCAGCTTCAGAGCGGGATTTCCTCCAGGCACGCTCTGCAGTGCGGGAGCATCTTTGCAGGTAGCGAGTCTGGAGGGTGTGCCAGGGCTGAAGCCAGGGGCGGATCCAGGGGGGGGGCAACGGGGCAATTGCCCCCCCCCCCGAGAAAATCTGTGTTTACTGTGTGTGAGGACTCAGCTGTGGACTGGACAAGGAGAGCAAAAATATCTTCTACTGGCACAGCATCCCCGCCAGGGTGTGTGTATCGTTTGGAAAGTTCTATACACCTGAGCGCTAGGTGCTCGTGTGTATAGAATTTTGCGAGCGTTACACACACCCTGTTGGGGATGCTGTGCCAGTATAAGGTATTTTCTCCCTCCTTGTTATTATCTTATACTGGCACAACATCCCCACCAGGGTGTGTGTAACACTCGCAAAGTTCTATACACGCGAGCACCTAGCACTGTGCGCTCGGGTGTATAGAACTTTGCGAGCGTTACACACACCCTGGCGGGGATGCTGTGCAGAGGCCTGTTCAATACCTCAGCCGCTGCAAGTGCTAAGTTAGCAACTTGCATTGAACGCCGTTCAACCGCTCAACGCTCAGCAGTGTTAACCTAGCACTTGCAGCGACCCGAGGAGATGCTTCGTGTGATGTATAAAGATGGCCGCCGCATGAAGCCAGTAACAATTCCGTACAGCAAGATGGCCGCCGCCTCGAAGCAAGTAATAATTCCATACAGCAATGTTAATTTTGAGGTTTTTGTTCACCAAAGCACAAAATATTTATTTATTATTTCCCCCTGCACATAGACATATATTACAGTTCAATTTATATATTGTTTCAGAAGTAAACATAACGTTTATTCATTAAAAACTATCATTTGTGGTGTGTGCATACAAAACGGAATTGTGCTGACTGCTTTTATTTATTATTTTTTGTCCGAGTGATCCGAAAAACAATCTGAATTTTTCATTAAGAAATTGTCGGCCATTTTGGATTCAAAATTCGCATCCAAAGGGTTCAACGACACTGCTGCAGCAAACTGAATTGCTGCGCTGCAGCAATTCAGCAGCTGCTGAGGTATTGAACAGGCCTCAGGTCAGACCCCAGCCCTCTGCCTCTGGAGTAAAGGGGACAGTGCAGAGTGAGAGGCTGGTGTGCATGCAGGGGCCCAGCATTACCCCATATGCCAACACATCAACACCAGGTCCCCTCCACAGCTCACTGAGGCAGCTTCCCGGTGAGTACATAATTCTGCAGGGGCTGGGATCTCTCTCTCTCATCCTGTCTCTACCAAGATGTAGACAGGGTGAGGGGAGAGAACCAGTACCGGGAGGAATCCCCCCCCCCCCAGTGAAAAGTGTGCCTTGCAGCACAAGCTGCACAGTGGGGGAGAGGGAGGGGGGGGGGGATCTGAAGCTGTGTGTAACTTTGCTGGTCTGTATGAGGTGGCCCTGTGTGAATACAGAGCTGCCTCATACAGAAACTGACATGCACATTTAGCTGATTCATGGAGAGGAATCTGCCCTATATACCTATAGGCAAAGCACATATCTGTATATAAGGCTGCTCTCACTCTCTGTATAGGGCATATAAATAAATACAAAGCCTGTGCCTTATACAGAGAGCAAGGGCTGCCTTATATAAAGCTATATGCACTGTATTTTGGTGTATAACATAGAGAGTGTGAGCGGTCTTTATATACAGATATGTGCTTTGCATTTCATTCTATATGCTTTACACATTGAGAGAGAGCTGCCTTAAATCAGCACATATCTGTATATAAGTCCTATACAGAGAGCAAGTGCTGCCTTATATAAAGCCATAGAGTGTGCTCTTTGTAAGGTATACAATGCATATGGCTTTATATAAGGCAGCACTTGCTCTCTGTATAGGACACGTAAATAAATACAAAAGCCAATCTCTGTATAACACATATCCTTGTATTTACAGCAGTGGCACCATTGTGTGTGTGTGTGTGTGTGTCAAAAAGGTGTATAAGCGTATTACAAAGCTCAACATAATGTGTGCTGTGTATGAGCATATCACAATAAAACGAACGATTCACAGTAATGTGCGGTGTGTACGAGGCGTGAGCTTTATTGTAATATGCTCATACACAGCACATTATGTTGAGCTTTGTAATATGCTTATACACACACACCGTACTGTATCTCAGAGCTCCGCAAGAGTAAAACTCACAGTAATATGTGGTGTGTATGAGCGTATCACAGAGCTGCACAGCACTAAAACTCACAGTAATATTATTTATTTATTTATAAAGGATTTTACCAGGAAGGATACATTGAGATTTCTCTCGTTTTCAAGTATGTCCTGGGTTCAAGAACATTGAAGTGTTACAGTTACAGAAATACAAAGTAATACAATGTAAGATATTAAAAAAAAAAAAAAGCTCTTAATCAAAACTGGTAGAATGCCCCCCCCCCCCCGAAACCTGTGTCTGGATCCGCCCCTGGC
Source organism: Leptobrachium leishanense (assembly GCA_009667805.1). Taxonomy (NCBI): domain Eukaryota; kingdom Metazoa; phylum Chordata; class Amphibia; order Anura; family Megophryidae; genus Leptobrachium; species Leptobrachium leishanense. The sequence goes on along the minus strand of RXON01001705.1, from coordinate 45,807 downwards.
TGAAGCTGGCGGCGTGGGGCCTTACAGAGTCGAAGAGGAGCAAGAGTGTCTAGAGCAGAGATAAGAGTAGTGTTGTAGTGATTAGTGGCAGCATCAGGGCAGGTGAAGGATGAGGTGTGAGGGAGGTGGTGAAGTAGGTTGGAGAATTGATGGGGGTCCACAGCATGTAGATTTCTGCGAGTGTGTGTGCGGGGTGGGGGAGCAGGGTGTTTAGGAAGTCCAGATAGGTTGAAAGAGAGAAGGTGGTGGTCAGAGATGGGGAAAGGGCGACAGTTGAACTCAGAAATGGAGCAGAGGTTGGAAAAGACAAGGTCAATAGCGTGACCATCGCGGTGGGTAGGGAGGAGGGAGGATTGTGTGAGTCCAAGGGAGGACGTGAGTGAAAGAAGTTTGGAGGCAGCAGGGGCCTTGTATTACTTTGTATTTCTGTAACTGTAACACTTCAATGTTCTTGACCCCAGGACATACTTGAAAACGAGAGAAATCTCAATGTATCCTTCCTGGTAAAATCCTTTATAAATAAATAAAATAAATAAATTTGTTTCCATCTGACACTTTTCTCATTTCTCATCGCCCTCTTGTGGACTGTTTGTTTCCTGCATCCAGTTCATTATATCTTTTATTGTTTGTTTTTTTTTGCACTGACTTTATTTGTAAAGAGTGACTATATATTTTTATATAATGGTCGCTTTGTATTTGTGTAGAGACCGTCATTCTCGAATCCAGGTTAATAATGTAATAGCTCTTTCCCATCTAACCACGGAGACCATATTACAGAATAAAAATCTAAACGAATCATATTGTTAGGGTCTCTCTCCTTTCCTGGGGGTCTCCGTGTGTCCACCATCTCGATTACAGATCTCTTGTTCATCTGTTATTGATCCCTCAGCCAGAGTAATGACGAGCGCTCGAGAATGAATGAGACACAGAGAAGCTTCTATATGCTATTCATTCAGATTGTGTTTATGTAGATCTGGTATATATATATATATCCTCAGAGACACGGGGGAGGGGTGATGTCATAGAAACAATAGCAACCAATCAGATTCTGACACGCGGACACGGCAACAAATACAGAGCATCTTCTTCCATATTTGGTGATGACAATAGATGTCATTGGAATGTTATCTGGAACAGGTTTATAGAATTTGCCTGGAGGGATAAACGGGTGGAAACGCTTAGGGAGTTATTCAGAGAGCAGCGAAATAACTTATTCGACTCTTTATTATTTTCATTTTCAGCAAAATGTCTCTTTATTGATTTTTCAGTATTTTTTTTTGGCATTTATCGCCAAACTTTTTGATACTATTTTTTTTTTTGCATGCCATTTTTTTTATTGTGTAACAGACCTTTTTATTGTTATTCATTGGATCTTATATATCATTTTCATGCATTATTTTTTGCATGAAACTTTGCAGAGGCGCAGTTTTTTCTCCCTCGTGTCCCCGTTTTTCTGCGAAGAATGTAATGTAGCCCTGCATGTTTTCTAGAACTTTCTCTGGTATTGCTTATACCCTTAGGAAACACCTGGGGCTACATTACATTATTTGTGGTAAAACGGGGGGGCTAGGGAGAAAAAACTCCGCCCACGCCCCTGTTTTATCACGAAAGTACAATGCAGGCGCTTAAAAAGCTGCCTGCATTGTTAGTGGGCCCCAGGATGCGCGCGGCAGCACTAAGCGCCACTGCGAGCATCCACTCGATAGAGTCCATAGGTTTGCATTGAAACAGACTGCGGCGGTCACATGACCTGCCTCGCAAGATACGGCAGGTCAGCGTAGTGTTCTGCAGGGAGACACTGGGGGACTTTTTCCACCAGTCTCTCCCTGCTCTCGCCGGACAGAGGAGGCGGACGAAGCTGTGGGATAGGAGGTGAGTATCTGGATTTTTTTTGGGGGGGGGGTTTCAGGCTGGTGCTAATGGATTCTGCAGCAGCGGAATCCGTTAGCACCAGGTCCAGGCTGTGGTTAACTTTTTGCTAACCGCGGCCGGACGTTAATCAGCATTAGGATTACAAAGTCCTAACACTTTACGCTCACCATATTAAGTATAGAGAGCGCAAAGTACAGTAACCTCGCGCTTAAAAGCGCAAGATACCAAACGCTAACGGGTTTCTTAACCCATTAGCGTTTGGATTGTAATATACGGTGGCCACCAGGGTTAACGTTAATGCTCGCGCAGGTGACACTAATGTTAGCAATAACAATGTAATGTGGCCCCTAGATTCTCAACACAAGTTTCATGGTGTTGTGGTCATGATGATTTCTAGACACTAGGTGGCGACAGAGCCCAGAGAATATGATTTAAATTGCTATTTGTCATTAACCCTTTCGCTGCTGAGGCTTTTCCCGAACCCTGTGCTGAGGTCATTTTTACTGATTTTGCTCATCATGTTTAAACGTGTTTTGAAGGCTTATTTTAATATATGACCCAGACATATTATATATCGTTCTTTCCGTCAGACTCGGTAGATTCATAATATGTCATTATTATATGTATACGTCATGACCTGTCTGTATATTATAACAAAAATGCAATAAAATATGAATTTTCAATAATTTACAACGTGTAAAGTGTTTTTTTTTTCACATTTTAACATGCGAGCAATTGCGGTTATATTTTGTATGGGGTGCGCTTGTTAAAAAAATTAGAAATGGGGTCTCGTTACATTTTTTTTTGGGGAAAATTACGCGATTTTTAACAAACGCAACGCATACAAAAATCGTTAGTGCAGCATCATTGTTCACATTATAATTGAAATGGGAACAATATTGCTGCATTAACGAACCAAAAAAAAGAAAAAAAACTTGTTTATTTTTTTTTCATATTTTTTTTTAAAATATTTATTTATTTTTATTTTTAATTTTTTAAAAAAAACTTTTTCCATAGTCAAGTTTGGTATTGTTGGAACGGCCATGCTCTGGCCGATCCAAGAATATCAAACATTAACCCCTAACTGCCACGGATCGGGAGATAGGGGGTTCATTGGAACCCCCTATCTCCACCATTGGTGGCAGTTAGGGGTTAACTCTAGGACTGGCGTCATCGTGCTATGCACGATGACGCCAGGCCTCAGGGGGCATTCCCGGAAGCTTGGCCGACATCCAAGATGTCGGCCAGCTCCGGGAAAGGATCACGAACCGGCGCTTTTCGGCACCGATTCGTGATCCAGCCCCCATGGGGTTAATTCCAGGTACGTTAGGAAGGGCAGGCTGTGCCCTTCCAAACCGTGCCTGGATTAACCCCCGCAATGCCGGCGATCTAGAGGGAGAGAGGTCTGAAGGACCTCCCCCCCCTCCCTTTCAGGTGCCTCCTCCGCACATGCAGGGGGGCGCCTGAATTAGGTGTCATCGCGCCGCCGCGATGACACCTAATTAGGCCGGTGGCGGTTCCGCGTGCTGGGCTGATATCGAGGATGTCAGCCCGCACCGGGGGGCCAGCGCTTGGCCGGAACCCGGCCGAACGCTGGCCCCTAAGGGAGGACGTTACCTGCGGGTGGACGCGCTGAGCGCGTCCTCCGCAGCGAAAGGGTTAAAGCATAATGTTTCCACCTCCATGTTTGGCGGTGGGGATGGTGTTCTTGGGGTCATAGGCAGCATTCCTCCTCCTCCTCCTCCAAACACGGCGAATTGAGTTGATGCCAAAGACCTGGATTTTGGTCTCATCTGACCACAACACTTTCACCCAGTTCTCCTCTGAATCATTCAGATGTTCATTAGAAAACTTCAGACGTGACTGTACATGCGCTTTCTTGAGCAGCGACACCTTGCAGGATTTCAGTCCTTCACGGCGCAGTGTGTTACTTTTTTTATTATTATTCTGTATTTATAAAGCGCCAGCATATTCCGCAGCGCTGTACAATGGGGAGAGCAGACATAAGACCTACTAAAACAAATAAGGAACAGATGGCCCTGCCCTTAGGATAATTGTCCTACTGATACAGCACTTTACACAAGTGCTCAGCCAGACATCCCATGAGCTTACAATCTAAAGGACAGGGGTAAGTGAAACAGAAGGGGAGCAGGGGGAATGTGGATCTGGTGGCTAGAGAGAAAATAGCAAGCTACAGGTTGATTAGAATAAAGTGGCAGCAGGTGGAGGGGAATGAATGAGTTTGGGCCTAGGACTGGGTGGATGTGGGGCATATCCACGAGGAGCTGGGGCATGTCCACGAGGAGCTGGGGCATGTCCACGAGGAGCTGGGGCATGTCCACGAGGAGCTGGGGCATGTCCATGAGGAGCTGGGGCAAATCCATGTGTGAGCTGGGGAATATCCACGAGGAGCTGGGGCAAATCCACGAGGTGCTGGGGCAATATCCATGAGGAGCTGGGACATATCCATGAGGATGTCGGATGTCGGCCAAGCTTCCGGGAACTCCCCCTGGAGGACTGGCGTCATCGTGCATAGCACGATGACGCCAGTCCTGGAGTTAACCCCTAGTTGCCACCAATGGTGGATATAGGGGGTTCCAATGAACTCCCTATCTCCAGATCCGTGGCAGCTAGGGGTTAAAGTTTGGTATTGTTGGATTGGCCAGAGCATGGCCGTTCCAACGATACCAAACACGAATGTGAAAAAAGTTTGTAAAAAAATTTAAAATAAAAAAATATTTAAAAAAAAAATTATAAAAAAAATAAACAATTTTTTTCTTTTTTTTGGTTTGTTAATGCAGCAATATTGTTCCCATTTCAATTATAATGTGAACAATGATGCTGCACTAACGATTTTTGTATGCGGTGCGTTTGTTAAAAATCGTGTAATTTCCCCCCAAAAAAAATGTAACGAGACCCCATCTCTAATTTTTTTAACAAGCGCACCCCATACAAAATATAACCGCAATTGCTCGCATGTTAAAATGTGAAAAAAAACACTTTACACGTTGTAAATTATTGAAAATACATATTTTATTGCATTTTTTGTTATAATATACAGACAGGTCATGACGTATACATATAATAATGACATATTATGAATCTACCGAGTCTGACGGAAAGAACGAAATATACTATGTCTGAGTCATATACTAAAATAAGCCTTCAAAACACGTTTAAACATGATGAGCAAAACCGGTAAAAATGAGCTCAGCACAGGGGCGGGAAAAGCCTCAGCAGCGAAAGGGTTAATTAAAAAAACACGATAGAATCGCCAGAATTATCGTATCAACAGAATGAATTATCGGATCCGAAAAACAAACCAAAAATTTATTATAAAAAATATATAAAGTAGTATTAAAAAAGTAAACCATAGTATAGTTTTCATCAAAACGAATAGAGTTAGACAGCTTTGAAACGAGAACAGACGTTCCGAAAAAACGAAAAGTTCCGAAAAACGAAAAATTGGCGATATGCCGAAAACCATGTACAATTCCGAAAAACGAAAATTTTCCGAAATAACGAAAAGTCGATACAGAAACCTAGTAAAGTGACCCGAAAATACGAAAAATGGTCGATATTCCGAAAAATAAATGTACCCGAAAACCGAATCGAACCGAACCGAATCGAAACAGAAAGCAGTCGAAACGAGCCGAATCGAAAAGTTTAAAAATTCGAAAAATCGAATCGAATCGAATCGAAAAAAAAATCGGTGCACATCCCTACTCTGAACCTGCGCTGCCAGCCCCGATCTCTGCCCGACCACATCTCTCCATACCCCTGTTTTGTGTCACATACATGGAATTGTCCCCGAGTATTTCTCCTGCTTTTAGCTTTGGATTTTCTGTTATTTAACCCCTGGGTGACCTCCAGCCTGTATATTAAACCACGTGCATCATGTGACCTCAGGGAGTAACATGTATTAATGATACCCGAGTACCCGGAGCCCCCCTGTGCATATAAATACTCATCACTGATTGGAGGGAACGGACACAGACAAGTCATTCTTTACGCGGCGTTTGTGTGAAATAGAAATCAGATTTATTGATTACAAATCTATCAGCGAGTATCAGTTCTATGATCAATCAATCAGTATAAATCAGGAGCAAAGCCACGAGATCTCAAAGGATCAGCTTAATAGCCAGCGATCAGGGGGTTAAACATTCAGCCAATCCGCAATCACAGGGAAATAGCATTTACATCTGCACAACCTGATCCAGAAACTTTCCATTAAGAGCAATATTAAGAATGGGATTTTCCAGTAATGTTTGAGCCAGTTGGTGGATCTCATGTCCTGCTCGGCCCATTATCAGAGGGGGATCCCATCATGTTTCTGCACAAGCATTCCTTTCTTTTTATACAATTATTCTTAATATGGGATTATTAGCTAAACCCAGCAAGGCATTCTATGGGTTAAAGAGTTTTCACTCCTAGAAATCATTTTAACTGACACAAAATCCCAAAATTCCTCAAATTCTCACCCAGCAATTATCCCCATATACCCAGAATCCAGCATGGAGCGGCTCGGTGAAGGCGGCAGTGAAGGTGTGTAAGTGTCTGATCGGGTCACACAGCTCATAAAAGGACAAACGTCCGGCCTCATAGTCCAGGAATATCCCCAATCTATGACAGGAAAAGGAGTGAGGGAACTGGATTGATTTACTGTCATGAATCATATAATACTTTTTTTTATTATAAATCTTCCCCAAACACCAGGACTTGTTATTATTTCCAATCACTGACTGCTCTCCCCTCCTCTCTATACTGGGATAGGTCATCCCGACCCTCCACCCCCCTGATTCACTGACCTCCACTTCCCAGTAATGTCGCCCTGAGGAGAAACTCCTGGAGCTTAAAACCTGAGGAGACTGAAATCTCTCTGGTGTTTCTGGGCGTCTCTGATTTATTTCTGACCAGGAAACCGTTTTCAAATCCTCTGATACAGAAACATCATTACAAGTCGTGTTTACATCCAGTAACATGTCTGAAGCCGTGTTTACATCCAGTAACATGTCTGAAGCCGTGTTTACATCCAGTAACATGTCTGAAGCCGTGTTTACATCCAGTAACATGTCTGAAGCCGTGTTTACATCCAGTAACATGTCTGAAGCCGTGTTTACATCCAGTAACATGTCTGAAGCCGTGTTTACATCCAGTAACATGTTTGAAGCCTCCGGTACACGGCGCCGTCTCGTTATTCCGGTCACAATCCCAGCTAGGCCTGAGTGTAAGGTCACTGAGATCAGACCCACATCCAGATCTCCTACATGATGGACCTTTATATCACGTCTCTCTGTGTCCTCCTCAGCGTCACAATAGTCGTCTCTGTCTGATTCCCGTCCTTGTAAGACAGTTACTGGGTCCGTCATGTCACACAGCTCCTCGATGTCGCCCATCTTCCTGGACAGATCCTCCTTCTTTATTTCCAGCTGCCGGATTAGATCTGAGACTCGGAGTGAGACCTGCTCTTCCTGCCTGGAGATCTCACTCAGGACTCGCTTCTCCAGGGCTTCCAGCTGTTTCCTGATGTCCCTAATCAGGGCAGTGACTCGCTCTGTTACCCCGGCTGCTTCTTCCTTGCACTTGTCTCCTGAGCTCCTCCAGGCTCTGGACTCTTTTCTCGGCCTCCTCTCTCTGTGAGGTCAGTTTCTGCAGAATATTCCTCAGTTTCTCCTTCTTCTTCTCAGAGGCCTCATTCAGAGTCTCCACCTGGTGTCCCCTGTGCTCTCCGGCCACGCAATAAACACAGATACAGGTCGCGTCCTCACAGCAGTAATACTCCAGGACCTTCTTGTGGACGGAGCATTTCCTGTTCTCCAGTGAAGTGGTGGGTTCAGTTAAGACGTGTTCTGCTGACTTGCTGTGGACCCTCAGGTGGTTTTCACACAGAGAAGCTTCACACATCAGACATGTTTTAGCAGCCGGTACCGGAGACTGAATACAGTAAGTACAGGGGATCCCGGCCTCCTCCTGCTCCGGGTGAGTAGATCGGATATTCTCAGCGATGTTCCGCAGTTTCCTGTTTGTCTCCAGAGCCGGACGCTCCTGAGACTCTGCTCTGCACTCAGGACACTTATAGGCTCCAGATCCCTCCTGTGTGTCCAGCACATGCCCAATGCAGGTCCTGCAGAAGCTGTGTCCACATGGCAGGGTCACAGGGTCTGTATAAATGTTCAGGCAGATGGAGCAGGTCAGCTCGTCTCTCAGATCAGCAGACGCCATCGCTGGAAGCAGAATGAGAAACGAAACTAACTTTTCTCCTATCAGGAGTCAGTGGCGTGTTTTACCCACATTCCACACACACAGGGTGTGGACACTTTGCATCATGGGACTGTCTGTTAACCCTGTAGGTTCCTGATTTGAGTTTTCCCTCTGGTTAAATCTCACTGGTGGATCCAGAGAGGGCACAGGGGGCATTTGTCCCCCCCCCCCAGCTGCCGTCCCATTGTAGGTGATACAGAGGACCTTTGGAAGTTTGAAACCCTGTATCTCCGTTTCTCCACATCATACACAGACCATTGAGGTGTCATTGGAAAGGCCAGAGTCTGACCATCCAATGCTTCCAAACATGACTATGTGCAATGTACAGCGTAAAAGTAAAACTGTGTATTTTTCTAAATTTTGTTTAACATTGTGTATTGGAGAATAAAAAGTGAAATGTCTCAGAAGCAAAGGGGTTAACTTCTATGTATCAAACCTCTGGATTTCACGTGAAAAGGCTATTTCCTGGATACACTCAAAATATTTAAACTTCTATAGTGTGTATACTGTATGTCCAAACCTGTGTGTGTATCTGTGTATATATGGATGTGTATATAGCTGTGTATGTGTCAGTGAGTGTGTGTCTGTATACAGCTGTGTGTGAGTGTGTACCTGGGTGCATATCTCCCAAATGTCCCTGCTTTTGAGGGACAGTCAGTACTTTGGGCCCAAATCCCCCATTTTCCTCTTTTTTCTAATGTTCCTCCTTTTAGGCGCTCCCCAATATATTCAGGGAGTGCAGGTGTATAACAGAGCTGCACAACAATAAAACTCCCAGCAGTGAGTCTGTAAACCATTGTTTCCCAAACCTGTCCTCAGGAGCCGCTGACAGGCCAGGTTTGCAGATATCTGAAGCCCAGCACAGGTGATATCATTTGCTTCTCAGTGATTGGAGGATTTCCCCGAGGAGATCTGCAAAATGTGGCCAGTTAGAGGGTCCGGGGACAGGTTTGGGAAACATTGCTGTAAACTCTAATAAATGGAATAAGATACTTTGCTTTGATTTTATTTAACATTTTATTGATATAAATGTCGTAATATTTTGTGATGTCGCCTATAAAGTCTGGGAATAGGGGAGTTTGTGAGCCTGGCTTTAGCGGCTTCCTAAATGGTGTGTGTGTGTCTGTGTGTGTGTGTCTGTGTGTGTGTCTTTGTGTATGTGTGTGTGTCTGTGTGTGTGTGTGTATGTGTGTGTGTCTGTGTGTGTGTCTGTGTGTGTGTGTCTGTGTGTGTGTGAGTATGTGTGTCTCTGTGTGTGTGTGTGTGTGTGTGTGTATGTCTGTGTCTGTCTGTATGTGTGAGTGTCTGTGTGTGAGTGTCTGTGTGTTTGTCTGTGTGTGTGTGTGTCTGTGTGTGTGTGTGTGTCCGTGTGTGTGTGTGTGTGTGAGTGTCTGTGTGTGTGTGAGTGTCTGTGTGTGTGAGTGTCTGTGTGTGTGAGTGTCTGTGTGTGTGTCTGTGTGTCTGTGTGTGTGTATGTGTGTGTGTCTGTGTGTGTGTGTGTGTGTGTGTGTGTGTGTGTCTGTGTGTGTGTGTGTCTGTGTCTGTGCGTGTGTATAGTGATGGGCTGAACACCCCCGTTATCGGTTCGCATTCAAACTCGAACATCAGAAAAAGTTTGAACGCAAACACGATTCGAACGCAATGCAAGTCAATGGGCTCAAAAGATCGAAAATGAAGGTCCCCTCCAGAGGGCATATATGCAAGATATTGGTCATAAAAGGTGTATGGGGGTCCGGGTACTGCCATGGGGGACAGGAAACAATGAAAAACAAATTTAAAAAAAAGTTTTTAACCATTTCACCGCTGTGCACTGAGCTCATTTTTTCCGCTTTTGCTCATGTTTAAACGCGATTTGAAGCCGTGGGAAATGTTTTATCACCAACGAGTCAGAAAAATTACAATCTTAACGCAAACGTTAACACTCACTTGCGCGAGCATTAACGTTTGCTGCGGTGCTTACCGCATATTACAATCCAAACACTAATGGGTTAAGTAACGCGTTTGCGTTTGGTATCTTGTGCTTTTCTGCGCGAGGTTAATGTGCATTGCGATCCCTATACTTAACATGGGGAGCGCAAAGTGTTAATCAGCGCTGGTATTACAAAGTCCCGGCGCTGATTAACGTCCGGCTGTGGTTAGTGGAAAGTTAACCAGAGCCAGGACTTGGTGTTAACGGATTCCACTTCTGTAAAATCCCTTAACACCAGCCTCAAAAAGAAAAAAAAGACTCAGATACTCACCTCCTGTCCCGCAGCGAGGAACACGGCTCTAACTGCCTCCTCCGTCCGGCGGGAGCAAGGAAAGACTGAGGGAAAAGGTCCCCCCAGCAGGCCCGTCTTTAATATTGATTGGACCCTAGGCAAACATTTACTTGGGCCCCCGAAAACACGCCCACTGCATAATTTTGCTCTCCACCCCAACAGTAAAAAAAACAAAAAATACAAATACATCATGGACTTGTTACAAAAAGCTTTAATAATGTAAACATAAAGAACTGGCTCAAAAACAAGTCCTTAGATTGATCTGTAACAGTACATACCTGCCAATTATAGCCTCTTCTAGGTTCTTTCTCATATATTTCTATTAACAGCTATATATTCTTGAGAGAAAAAGCATGTTAATATCTTAATACTTTTCAGTAATAAAGTGCAAATGACCATTATTATGTTTAAAGTGTAAAACAAGTAGTTATATACTGTAGTCTAGTGATAACACAAAATAAAAAATAAATGTACCCAGCACTGACCCCCCAGAAATTTATGTACCCAGCACAGGCCCCAGAATTATATGTACCCAGCACAAACCCCCCCTAAATATATGTATCTAGCACAGGCCCCCAGAAATATATGCATCCAGCACAGGCTACAGAAATATATGTATCCAGCACAGAACCCCCAGAAATATATGCATCCAGCACAGGCCCCCAGAAATATATGTACCCAGCACAGATCCCCCCCCCAGAATATATGCATCCAGCACAGGCCCCCAGAAATAAATGTATCCAGCACAGACCCCCAGAATTATACTTATGCAGCACAGACCTCAGGATCAGGTAACCCACATGCTCCTCCAAGCGCCAACATTCTCCTCCACGTGGCTGCCAGCTTCTGAAGACTGTGACATGCTCTCGTGAGATCTTGCCTTTAGGCCATGTCACAGCCTTCACAGGACGGTGGCCACGTGAGGGAGCACGCTGGCGCTCGCAAGAAGACACGGCTAGTCAAGGGGGCTGCTAGCGGAATGCTGTTAATGCATTTCGCTAGCAGCAGCAGCGGCCATCCACGGTTTACGTGGGCCCAAGGGGCAGCTGCTTTGGACCCCTCAACAATGACTGGGCCCGGGGCAACTGACACTTTTGCCCTGCGTTAAAGATAGCCCTGCCCCCCAGTCTCTCCCTGCTTATCACTACGTGGACCCAGGGGCGGATCCAGACACAGGTTTGGGGGGGCATTCTACCAGTTTTGGCCAAGAGCTGGTGTTGGGTTCGCAGTGACAGGTGGATATATTTGCCCCAGCTCACATTGATATATTGCCCCCAGCTCACATGGATGTATTTGCCCCCAGCTCTCACCTCCTCTGCTGCCTGGCTCCTCCGCAACCGTTCCGAGTACCTGCCGGCCGTTCTTCTCCCTACGACCGGCTACCGGAATGCAGCTTGGCCGCTTGCCGGGAACCACCTGACCAGCGCAGCCGCGTTCTCAGGAGATTGTGGAGTTCACGTGAACTCAGCGATCTTGTGCGTTGGTCAGGTGGTTCCCATCCCAGGCGAGCGTCAAGCTGCATGCCGGCCGTGGCAGCCGCTCATAGGGAGAAAAGCGATCCACCCCTGCACAGACCAGCCGGATTTCGCCTCGCGAGATCTGGCTGGTCATGTGACCGGCAGGGGGGACTCAGTGGAGTCCTATGGAGTCCAGGATATTTACACGCGGTAACAACGCAGGCAGCATTTTTTGCACCTTCGTTGTAATCCAGCGTTAAAACCTGCAAGTCCAGGTTTTCCTCCCTTGCGCCCACATTTTAACGCTGAGAACGTAATTTAACCCAAGGTGTGGGAAATGTTTTAGCAACAAGGTGTGGGAAATGTTTAATCCCATAGGCTTCAATGTTAAAAATATTCCTTTTTTTTATGTAATATCTAATAAACCGTTGCTTATAATACTCTAAAGAGTCTCTTTATTTTTAGATTTTTTAGGATCATTTAAGCATTTTTTTAATTTTTTTTCGAACTTTCCTCAAACGGCCCAAAAAGTTCGAAGTTCGCAAATTTTCGAACAGCCGATGTTCGAATCGAACTTCGAACTTATTGGAACCGTCAGCCCATCCCTAATTGAGATTCATCTGGTTAAATATAGCCAGAATGGTTTATAGGACTTTATTTGCACTATAAGCACTTTCAGATACAGTTACAAGTATTTATAAAGTGCCAACAAGTTCCGTAACGCTGTACAATAGGAGACATAATAACAGATATACATTAGAAAAAATAGGAACCACTAGTTGGTACAAAAATTGGCAAGAACGGGCTTAACCCAAGAAGTTAATTGATGAAAAACCCAACCTTTATTTACACATTTGCATTATAGACACTCATAAAAACATATGATATGGGGGGGGGGTGAATGGATCACAGAAATACCATGTGAGTAAGATGTAGCATAGGAGGATATCACTCGTATGAATGCTCCACGAGCATCATATAAAGCAGCGTTTCTCAACTGGTGGGTCGCGACCAGGGGCTGACTGGGTCGCGGGACATGTGCCCGCCCCAGCCTCTCGAAGGCAGCGCTGCAGCAGCAGGTCCGGCGCCTACCTCTGCCCCCTCACCAGAAACCATGTGCCGGAACTTCGCTGCTTGAAGGAAGTTCCGGCGCGCAGTTGCTGTGAGGGAAACAGGCATTGCCCCGCCTCCTCAGCTAGAGCTCCGCCGCATCTGGTAAGCTAAGGCGGGGGGGGGGGGATCAGCTTGCACTTGCCTCCCCAGCCTTTTGAAAGACTACAGGGGCGGGTCCGGGGGGCAATTGATGGGCACCATATCTATATGAGCTGGGGGCACCATATCCATATGAGCTGGGGGCACCATATCACGAGCTGGGGGCACCATATCCATATGAGCTGGGGCACCATATCACGAGCTGGGGGCACCATATCCATATGAGCTGGGGCACCATATCCATATGAGCTGGGGGCACCATATCAATATGAGCTGGGAGCACCATATCCATATGAGCTGGGGGCACCATATCATGAGCTGGGGGCACCATATCTATATGAGCTGGGGGCACCACTTCCATATAAGCTGGGGGCACCATATCCATATGAGCTGGGGCACTATATCCATATTATTATTATTATTATTATTATTTATTTATAAAGCGCCAGCATATTCCGCAGCGCTGTACAATAAGCACAGTACAGACAGGGTTACAATACATTGAACAACATTTGACAAACAGTACAGGAGGAGATGAGGGCCCTATTCCCGTAGGAACTCACAATCTGGGAGGGTTGGGGTTGGAAACAGGAGGAGAGGACTGTAAGGTGAGAGTGATTGATGGTTGTGTCAGTGAGTTGGGGGGGTCGGCTTCCCTAAATAGGAATGTTTTAAGGGAGCGTTTGAAAAGAGAAGTTAGGGGAAAGTCTGACAGCACGAGGGAGAGCGTTCCAGAGAGTGGGGGCTGCGCGTGAGAAATCCTGCAGTCTATCATGGGAAGAGGTGATGCGGGGAGAAGCTAGGCGCAGGTCACTGTTTGACCTTAGGGAGCGGGCTGGGGTGTATTTGGTGATTAGTGAGGACAGGTAGTGGGGCGCTGAGTTAGTGAGGGTTTTGTAGGTAAGGATAAGGATTTTGAACTTAATTCTGCGTTAATATGCGTTGGGGGAAATATATCCATATGAGCTGGGGCAATATATATATATCCATGTGAGCTTGGGGCAAATATATCCACCTGTCACTGCGAACCCAACACCAGCTCTTGGCCAAAACTGGTAGAATGCCCCCTTCCCGAAACCTGTGTCTGGATCCGCCCTTGAAAGACCAGAGGGACTCACCCAAGAATACAACAACCCATTACCTGAAGAAATAAAAGATTTCATTATATAAACACCCAGGGCCGGTGCTAGACTATTTTGCACCCTAAGCAAGACCAGTTACTTGCGCCCCACCCCCAAAAAAAACCACTGCACATTACTGTGGAGCTCTGTGATACCCTCATAAACACTGCACATTACTGCCCCCAGCTCACATGGGTATATATTGCCCCAGCTCACATGGGTATATATTGCCCCCAGCTGACATGGGTTTATATTGCCCCAGCTCACATGGGTATATATTGCCCCCAGCTCACATGGGTATATATTGCCCCCAGCAGACATGGGTTTATATTGCCCCCAGCTGACATGGGTATATATTGCCCCCAGCACACATGGGCATTTATATATATTTTTTTTGAGAAAGGATTTTACCAGGAAGGATACATTGAGATTTCTCTCGTTTTCAAGAATGTCCTGGGTGGCGAGTCTGTACCATTAGGTGTCTTGTCCAAGGACACTTACTGGAAGTTGCTCGCTGGGATCGAACCCATGACTCCACAGGCTCTCCATGCAGAGCAGTGATGTTACCTCTACTCCACCCAGCCGGTACTGGTATATTGCCCCCAGCACACATGGATATATATATTGCCTAGTGATGCACCGAAATGACATTTCTTTACTGAAACCGAAAATACAGTGTTCGTTTGGCCGAAAACCGATACCGAAATTTCGTCAAATTTATTTTGCAGAATTGTGTGTGTAGCGATGGTTTAAAACACTGTTGCTGTATTACTCATTTTTGGCCACCAGAGGGAGACAAGCACAATGTAAGAGACACTGGACAATGGGACTACGTTTTTCCAGCATGCTTTGCGGTGGGAACAGGAAGTGGTTGGGGAGAAAGGAGATACATCCGCAGCCTCGTGCAGAGAGAGCGCAGAGCGCGCCGAGGAGTGAACAGAGCAAGACGCACGTGAGACAGAGAACGATTGTGACCAGGCCGGAGAGCAGGCGCTGCCCTGTGGACGCTGGAGATCGGTTTCAGTGACTTGCCAGAGACCTAGTAATCCATCGCTGAGAGGTATGCACAAACACAGAGCTGCAGATTGGACCCCGAGTTAGGAGACCGCAGATGATCTAATGGGAGTGCAGGCGGTAAGCTGAGATCCTTGTTGCAAAGATGGACAAGCAAGAAAAGCGGATCCGGTGGCACAGAGTCCCAGCGTAAATCAAGCGGAGAGACGTCCTTGTCGGGTCAGCGGAACAGATTGTCTGGCAGATGGGTGAGAGGCCTCCCAGGCCACAGTCAAGTTAATAAAACACGCTGCAAGTTTGTTTAAATCTACAGGGCCCCAACTGACTAGTCAAAGAAACACCGTATCTATTCACTGGCCAGTTGAATGAAGGGGTTAACTTCTTATTTTTTTTCGATGCGAGTTTCGCGCATTACGAAATCCTGTAAAGTATATATATATACCGTGCTTGCATTATATGTGCCAGTTTATTGAGAACAGTAAACTATATAATTGTGGATTATTCCAGCCTTGGTGTTAGGAGGCGAATATTTTGCATTCTCTTTTCTTTACTAAAACATCAGCAGCAAGGAAAGTTTACATAGCAACAGCAGTAACCAATCAACAACAAGAGAGTAGTAAGTCCTTAGCCACGCCCTCTTTTCTTGTATGCCGAACGAGCAGGAGAGACGTGACGTAGAAATCCAAGAAGTAGGAAGAACCCGGAAACTGAAGAGGTGAAAGCCAAGACTAGGTAGGAGTCAACGAGATGGTCAGTCGCAGAACTGGAAGCCAACGGGCGTCCGAAACGATGGGAGACCAACAGGGCCGCAGAAGCAAATCAAGCTACGGAGAAAGCAGAGGATACGTGAAAGTACCATGTGATGGAGGCTTGCCAATCAACAGTTAACTAACTGACCAGTCAAAGCGAAGAATTATCAATAGTTAAATCAATTATGAGACAGTAGCCGTAGGCTAGGCCAATGAGACATGCAAACCCTACTAAGGGGAATGAAAAATAGTTAGACAATAATGGACAAAAGTCGAAGAAGTGTAGATACGTAAATTACATCCTTTATTCAAAATTTATTTATTTATTATTATTATTATTATAATTTTTTTTTTTTTATCGAATATAGCAGTAAATCCGGCACAATGTGAGCAATCCCGGGTATGGGCGGGCGGGAAAAATATTCGCCTCCTGTCTTTATTAAAATTAAGATTATTCTAACACCAAGGCTGGAATAATCCACAATTTTATATCAAGTCAGGAGGCTTCATATTTTGCAGTTTTAAAGCTGCACCAGAGCCCCAGATGCATGAGGACGAGGGCGAAAATAAAAGGTACGAAAGGTGACCGCCCTAGAACAATCAGCAGCCGCTAGTATGTCGGACAGGGAGCCGCCGGCGACCGCAACAGAAGAAGCCACTGCACCCCGCACGGAGTGAGCGCCGAAGTGAGGAGCAACACCTGCTAGGGAGAGCAGCCAGGGGACCCCTCTAGAAAGTGTAGGCGAGGAAACAGGATTGTAAGTGGAAACATAGGAGACCAAGAGCTGGCCAACCGGAGGGGAGCGCAAAGAGCCTAAGTGGGAGAGGTAGTTCGTAACGCACCTAGCGACACATAGGGTAGAAAACCTTAGAAAAAAGGGGGTTTTTGTACATCTAGTAAGCGTGAAAAACGACTCCCTTAGGAGAGAAAACCATAGCGTGCGCATCGAAGGCTCTAGCATCCAAAACACGTCTAAAGGACCCCAAACACAAAATGATGGTTAGAGTACATCAAGAGCTGATGCAGGGACAGCGAGTAGTATCTGGCCAGTTACGCAGGAACTCCAAAACAAGCACCACATCCCAAAAGTGAGTATATTATTTGGGGCCGGCGGGCGAGCGAGCCTAACGCTCTTGAGGAGACAACACACAGAAACGCTACCCAGGGGAGCGTGAGCCACCGAGATGGTCGAGCGGAACCAGGTGATGATAGGACTTGCCGGCCGTGGAAAGGCTCGCCAACAAATTAGAGGGGCTGTAGCAGGATCAGGCACACACCAACCACACCAAATTTCCCCAGGCGTAACATTTTTGCGTGCCAGAAGTCCAGGATTCCCATAATATGGAGCGAGCCGCAGCTGATAAGCCTGGTAGCATGCAGGGTCCCCGGAAATTGTCCAAGCCACCAGTGGAAGATTGCCCTCCAATACCACTGGATTAGGGTTGCCTTGAGGGTCCAGAAGAATGGATGGAAAAGGACGGCAGCAGCGGGCAGGAGTAGACAAGGGAGTTGTAGCGTCAGTGGCAACCAGCTCTGTGCATCCCATAGAGGCATGAGTAGAAGTCGAAACCATCCATCTGCGGACTTCTTGAAGCGTGCACGTGAGCATCGTGAATGGGGAAACAGTGTAGGCTCCTCGATGGGGCCATGGTGGGAGGAAAGCATCCACCGCTGCCGCCTGCAGGTCCGTAAGCCAACTGAAGCCGGTCTGCATCTGGTGGGTCAAGCGGGAAGTAAACAGGTTGACCCAAAGGAGTAGAGGGCAGATGATGTGAAGCGGCTGTTCCTCTGGCGTCCATGCCCCACCCGTGGATACAGGTCCGCAAGTCGCTCCCCAACCCGACTGGCTGGCGTCCGATTCCGATACGAAGTTGGGTAGAGAGCCAAAAATGGCCCACCCATTCCAGGCTTCCATGAGGCGCAGCCACCACAGGAGTTCCACTCGAGCCTCAGGAGTGATAGGGACCAGCTGGTCGTAGGAGGGATTGAGACTGAGGCACGTGGTTTTCTGACGTTGCATCGCCCGATAATGCAGTGGGCCAGGGAGAAGGGTGATGACTTGGGCTGGGCGACAAGCTGACTTGTCCATGTTGGTAATGAACCAGAGGTCTTACAGGAGAGTAAGCACTAGGGCCGTGTGATGGGAAAACAGGACCGGATCTTGAGCCAGTACGAAGATATTGTCCAGGTATATGAGAGACCTGATGCCCTGTGAATATATGGAGGCCATGGCCAGTAAGAGGAGCTTCATTGAAGCACCATGGTGCGGAGCTGAGGCCGAAAGGTAGGCAGGTGAACTGTCGGTGGTGCAGGATGGATAGGAGACCCCTGAGTAGATGTGTGCTCTCCATTGTGAAGTGTCGATAGGACAAGAAGGGATTGAAGACTATCCAGTTTAAGACCGGGCGAAGGTCCGCAGACTTCTTGTGTACCAGAACACATTGTATGGGGAAAACAGACTGGAAGGGAACCTGGGAAAAGTCTATCAAGAAACCAGATACGATTCGTAGGACCCAAGAGTCGGAAGGTTGGTATAGATGTTAACCTTATGATTCGATTCTTTTAAGAAGAGGTCCCCATAAAAACAACAGCTTGGCCGCAGGACCCAATTCTTTGGAGCACATACTTGTTAAATTAGCGTCAAAGCGAAAAAGCGCCTCATTGCGGCGTGCAGAAGAGATGCTGACATTGGCGTTACCTAAAGACAGAGGGCACGCTGTGCCCATTCACGGACCATTGCAGGGCCGAGCAGGGTAGGCATAAGGCTATCCTAAACAAAAGATAAATCCAGGTAAAGTATCCATGTAATTGGGCAGACTAGATGGGCCGAAAGGTTCTTATCTGCCGACAGTTTCTATGTTTCCAGAAGGTAGTGCTTCGCCCACCGTGACGAGCGGGCCTGAAACCTCCAGCATTTGTCCTGGGCGATGCGGAAGCCCTGTTCGACTTCGACAAGGATCCCTGCCAACCTTGCCCAGAAAGGAGACGAAATCCACGTCAAACTCTGGCGTAAGAGATACCTTGTCAGGCAGCGTCGGGCAAGGGCATCCTGCCCACAGATGCGCCCTGGAAATTTTAACTAAGAGACCGCGTAGCCAGAAGAGCAGAAACTCCGCTGTGTGGTCAGGCGGGAGCCAGGCCGAAGACCTGGGGTGGGTGGTAGTGCATGGATCGAAAAAGGAGGGGGGCTCCTCTTGCGTCGAGGAGTGGCGCCGGGGTATCCGAGGACACCAAGGAGCGAGGCGGTGTTGGAGCGGTAAAGAAGGGCACGATCGCTAAGCTATCAGAACGGGGCTCACCCGTCGAGCTTGCAGTAGTCGGTGGATCACCGGTGGTATTGGCTCCGTCCTCCTCGGGTAGTGAGCCTGGTAAATATCCATGTCATAATCATCGTCCCCTTCTTTGGGGACAGAAGTGCGGGAGGAGTTTGTAGCAGGGCCCTTACCCTAGCCAGCGGACTCAGATTAACCCTTCCAGAGTATTTTACGAGATGGCACGGCAGCCTCAGAATGAACCGAATGGGAGCCCTCAGAAAGGGCCGGTGACTGGGCCCTAGAAAGGACCGGAGGTTCTGGCTGGGGAAGCGGGGCATGGCTGCCAAAGCTATGGGCAGTGTTTCTGAAATGGCAGCTAAAAGCCAGGCCGAAAGCTCCTCTGGATTGGTGGGGAGCTGAGGAGGATCCATGGAAAACAGAATAACGGGACTCACCTGTTGAGGTAATTTATATATATTAAAATTTATAGGGATATATATCAGGGCTCACCCGATGTTTAGTGTGGCCAAACAGAAAATCCTGTACTAGCCGTCAGGAAGGTAATAATATATTCATTATAAATTAATGTGTTGTGGCTCACCCGATGCCTTTGTGGGACAGACAGATCCCGCCAGAATAATAATATACTTATATATATATATAAGCTTATCAGGGCTCACCCGATGTCTTCGTGGGACAGATATCCCTTTAGATAAATAATATATTTGTTTATATACATAAGCTTATCAGGGCTCACCTGATGCCTTCGTGGGACAGATATCCCGCCTGATAAATAATATATTTGTTTATATATATAAGCTTAGCAGGGCTCACCCGATGCCGTCGTGGGACAGATATCCCGTCAGAAAATTTTATTTTTATATATATATATATATATATATATATATATACATACTTACTTACTTACTTATCGGGGCTCACCCGATGCATTCGTGGGACAGATATCCTGTCAGAAAATTTTATTTTTATATATATATATATACATACTTACTTACTTACTTGTCGGGGCTCACCCGATGCATTCGTGGGACAGATATCCTGTCAGAAAATTTTATTTTTATATATATATATATATACATACTTACTTACTTACTTATCGGGGCTCACCCGATGCATTCGTGGGACAGATATCCTGTCAGAAAATTTTATTTTTATATATTATATATACATACTTACTTACTTACTTATCGGGGCTCACCCGATGCATTCGTGGGACAGATATCCTGTCAGAAAATTTTATTTTTATATATATATATACATACTTACTTACTTACTTATCGGGGCTCACCCGATGCATTCGTGGGACAGATATCCTGTCAGAAAATTTTATTTTTATATATATATATCTATATCTATCTATCGGGGCTCACCCGATGCCTTCATGGGACAGATCCCACCAGAAGAAATAATATTTATTTGTGTATATATATATAGTATAAGCGTATCGGGGCTTACCCGATGTTTACGTTGGGCAGACAGAAATCCCACCAAAAATAATAATTTATTTATATAAATAGAACCTGAGGCCGTTTAACATGTAAGAGCTGACCTGCTAGTTTGCATCGGGACACGAAGACGCGATGTCCCGAATGGCGGCAATTGCTGGTTAGAACTAAGATGGCCGCCGGAGTGCGCACGGACGAAAAGCCATACTATCCTGAGGAGAAAGTTTAGTCGCGCACTCGCGGGAAGGCGGCGGGCGCCGCGCAAAACACAAAGAAAGGGGGAAAAAAAACCTTAAGGAGAAAACAGAGCTGTTTAAACAAAGTAAATTACGATGGGGCGCCGCAAGTCGCGCAACGCGAGCAAAGCGCACCTGCAGGCGGGAGAGTGCCCACACAGCAGGGAGGAAACCTAGGAAAAAAACAATCAGGTGCACAGTACATATAATAAATCTGAGTATAAAATTACATAATAAACCTAACAGTGACAAATTACACCTAAATTAAAGCCTGGCAACCAGGAGCTGTTTTGAAAACGTCTCACCTGGTCGCCAGCAGCAAGAAAAGAGGGTGTGGCTAAGGACTTACTACACTCTTGTTGTTGATTGGTTACTGCTGTTGCTATGTAAACTTTCCTTGCTGCTGATGTTTTAGTAAAGAAAAGAGAATGCAAAATATGAAGCCTCCTGACTTGATATAAAATTATAAAATCCACAACAGTGCTGGTGTATATTTATTCCCTAGTGCGGGAGACTAACCCGAGGTTTAAATTCAGCGGCTCCTCCCGGAGTGAGCGCTACATGTGTTTTTATATTAAATTATAAAAGGGTAAAGTTATACATCTTATTAATTTAAAAATGAATGAAAAAAATAAAAGTCTAATAAAAAAGGGTTATTTTGTTTAAGTAACGCTGTGAGCTGGCGTTCTGCACAGCTTCAACAACTAATTAGCAGGAGAAAAAATAATAGCAAATCCTTTTTATTACTAATAGAATTGACTTGTTAATGGGCTGATCTTTGGCCGCTGTCAGCAATTCATTTTAAATATAAACACACAGCCTTGTGCCTACAGCAGCAATACAGATGCCTGTGATGAGACAGAGCTGATGCCGGGGCCGGTTCACTGAATTGTTTCTCCCTGTGGCACACAGAGGGTTAAGGCTGACACTGACCCCCCCCCCCTGAGGATGGGGGGAGGGGGAGCCAATGTCTAAGAAGCAGCCAGGCTCCCTGCTCTGCAAATGGTCCTGACAGAGTCTCACATCGGGAGGGGATTTCAGGCAGGTTTTCTGTCCCCCTAGAGCTGTGGGAGGGAGTGCAGAGGGGATCCCAGCGGCGGCCAGTGAGTGGGTGGGGGGTGATTTTGCGCCCCTCCCCAACGTAAATCACCAGCCTCTCCTGCTTGTCTGGAAGCGCTGCTCCCGGGCTGCAGAGAGACATGCTGGCTTCGCGCAGACACAATGATCGGACAGATCGGGAGAGCTGCAGCACCGCGCCGACACAATGATTTCTTCGGTGGTTGGGCCCGGCTGCGCCCTAGGCACCCGCCTAGCTCACCTAGCGGCAGCGCCGGCCCTGTAAACACCCAGGCACAGAACCCCCAGAATTGAATATACCCAGTCTCTGTTGTAGGACACGTCACAGCCTTCACAGGGCTGAGGACGGCGGCCGCGTGATGGAGCATGCTGGCGCAGGCACTTGGGGAAACACGCGGCCAGTCGAGGGGGCTGCTGGCGGAATGCTGTTAATGTATTCTGCCAGCAACCCCAGCGATAAACTTTGTCGCCCTCAGCAGGAACCCGCGTTCTTGCAAAATTCCCGCTGCTGGAGAAGTGCAGGAACGCCGTTCCCGCCGGACTCGAGGCCTGTGAGTGCGAATTAAAGGAGATGCGAAAGGGTTACAAGGAAAAAGTATAAAAGGGGAAAGGAAGGGGGACATGAAAGGGTGGGCTAAAGCAGGGCATGGAAAGGAGGATTGAAGGAGTTCATGAAATGGGGGGATTGAAAACCCTCACACAAATATTGCACATTTTATGTCTGATTAAAATTATTTCTTTTAAAAAAAGTAAAAAGAAGTGTTTTAGTTTGTAATTTCACAATCAGCTGATTGTAAGTTGCTGCGGGAATAGGGCTCCATTCCTCTCCTATTTGCTCGTCACTTGTTGTATTGTACCCTTTGTATTTTATTTGTCACCTCCCTATCTTTGTACAGCGCTGCGGAATCTGTAGGTGCTTTATAAAGCTTGTCGGCTTTTTTCCAGCGGCTGGTCTGTGCTGTGATCGGCAGCTCGTTGGCTTTTTTTCAGCATGGTTGTTCCGGTGGGTTTTCGGCGGGATTGCGGCAGGTTTTCCCTGCACTCCGGGGACCCCGCGGTGAATCCTGAACTTTGATTCCCCGAAGTCCAGGGAACTGTGGGTAATGAGAGAGCAGCGAAATGTCGGCGACATGTTCTCTGAATAACCCCTATATTTTAGCAAAAGGAAATCACGATCATTTATTTTTTTTGGGGGGGCGGGGGGGTTATAAGGGGCCCTGCAGGAAATCTTGCACTTGGGCCCTGAGGTTTCTAGTTACACCATTGGCACTGGGTATGTTTTTGGGGGTTTTTTTTGTCCACAGCAGAGGCTAAAGGTTTTTTCTTCTTCTTGCCGCACCACCAGGAATTAGAACACTGCGGAGCCTATACTATCATCTTGAGGAGTAGATGGTGCACATCGGGATCCTGATTTAACTGCATATCCTTCACTTGATCCTTACCTGATTTTTATCGCCGTTTGCTGAGGTTCACCCACAGTAGCACTCGTCAAACGTGTCCTCAAAACGTAAATATGACACAAACTATATTAAATCTGGGTTTACGTCCATTGAAGAGAGACGAGATGGACAGAAAGCACAATGTGTTTTGTGTAGTGAAACACCGGCTAATGAAAGTATGAAGCCATCAAAACTAAAGCCCCATTTAGACACAAAACACCCGGCCTATGCAGAAAAACCTGCCGAGTATTTTCAACGAAAACTCCAGGAGCTAAGGGCGTCACAAAAGTGCCTGACATTATCATGTTCAAAGCAAGACCAGGCGCTCCGAGCATCTTACCATGTAGCTCATCGTATCGCAAAATACCCATACTATGCCCATACTATTGCAGAAGACCTTATCTTACCTGCGGCCATTGACATGGCCAGAGAGGTCCTGGATCAATCTGCTGTGGATACATTGAAGACCATTCCACGATCTAATGACACCATATGCAGGAGAATTCAAGACATGTCAGATGACATAAAAACACAGAGCACTGCGCGCGTCAACGCTAACAAATACTATTCATTACAACGGGATGAATCAGCGGATGTTGTGAACCATGTCATTTTACTGGTTTATGTGAGGCACGTGTGGGAAGGAGACTTACACGAGCAGTTTCTCTGCAGTAGAGAGAGAGAGGACATTTTCAATGCATTGGATTCATACTTGGGTTCGGCGTGCCTGCTATGGGACATGTGTGTAGGAATCACAACTGATGGTGCAGCATGTGTGACTAGAAAACACGCCGGGGTCGTGAAAAGAATTCTTGAAAAGGCACCAAATGCGATTTGGGACCATTGTTTTT
Source organism: Leptobrachium leishanense (assembly GCA_009667805.1). Classification (NCBI taxonomy): domain Eukaryota; kingdom Metazoa; phylum Chordata; class Amphibia; order Anura; family Megophryidae; genus Leptobrachium; species Leptobrachium leishanense. The sequence continues at coordinate 21,536 of RXON01001705.1, read as the reverse complement.
TGCACAGGGAGGCATTAGCAGCCAGGTGGCTTTCCAGGGGCAAAGTCCTCTCACGTTTCTATGAACTGAGAGCTGAAATTGCTCTCTGAATGCATCCGGCCTCTCGCTGACCTATTTCGCTGTGATACGTGGCTCGCACAAGCAGCTTATCTGATGTGTCTGAGCAGCCGAACACATTAAATGTGTCAATGCAAGGGAAGGGACACAATATTTTTGCACAGACTGAAAAAAATTGACGCTTTCAAAAAGAAAATGACATTGTGGACAAGTCATGTTTCCAAAGAGAGATTTGATATGTTCCCCAATGCTCGTCACGAGTTTACACACCTGGACACCACAGGAAAAAATGACCTGATGAAAACTATAATCTCCCAAAACTGCAGGAACGTTTCAATGAGGACTTCCCAGAGCAGCACAGGGATGAGGGCTGGATACGCGATCCCATTGGAAAGCGTCATGTTGCCAAGCCACGAATAGAGTCAGCTTGTAGAGGTCTCACGTGACCAGATGCTAAAATAGACATTTACTGAGATAAGCCTCTCTCAGTCCTGGTGTCGTGTCATGACTGAATATCTCTCCATCGCAACCCATGCTATCAAAATCATCCTACCATTCGGCACAACCTATCTTTGTGACGGCGGCTTCTCAGCTCTGCTTCAGCTGAAGACAAAAATAGCAACAGACTGGACATTGAACATGACCTAAGAGTTGCTTTGTCACCATCACCCCAGACTTTGAGACACTTATTAAGAGCAAGAAGCTTCCCCAGCTTTCCCATAACTTCTAATTCATTTCATAGCTTTAAATAACACTTTATTTTATTTATACTTTGTAGAATATTCAGCGCCTTGTTTTGTGGAATAAATTATAATGTTTCAGGAATTCAGGTTTTTTTGGGTCGTGACTTAATGACCAAGGACAATTGTGGGTCCTGAGGGTCCACAGGTTGAGAACCACTGGTTTAAATGATATATAAATATGGAGCAACTTGCAGAGCATTTACAGCAACGAACTATGCAGTAATCCCTAATGAGAAAGAATTCTGTTCGGCAGACACGTAATGTTTAGAAGAGGATTAAGGCTGAGCGTCCACTGGCACCGTATTTGTGCGATGGTGCGATCATCCGTCATCGTGCGTCAACGTCCGTCCGATCCAACTACATGCAGGTGAATTGGACCAGCGTCCACTGCGTCCGACGTCAGACGTCCGTCTTCCGGCGACGGGTTGCGACGGCATCAGATGTGCGACCACTCCGTTTTTCACTCGTGTGCGTCGCACGTGTTTGGGCAGAAAGAGAAGATGGATGCTGAGAAACTGATTAGGTGAGTCCAGTAAAATAATCTGTATATATGTATGTGAGCTGTGTGGGACTAGTCCTGGAGAGGAGCAGGGCAGGGAATGCTCCTTGATTGATTGTAAGCTCTTGGGTCCTCTCTGCTACTGCTCTGTGTGTACTCTGTCTGACTTTGTACAGCGCTACAGAACTTGTTAGCGCTTTAGAAATACCTGTAACTGTAATAAAAAGGGGTCCTAAGCACCGAATGTGTCACCCAAAGGGCATTATTCACAAAGCTGTCAATTTGCCAAATACAGACGGATTGACAGTGAAATACGGTGCAGTTTGCCGGAGATCAGTGCAGTGCGGTGATTCTTGGTAGCAGCAAAATATTCCCATAGCAAATTAATGAGAACGACGAACTGCACCAAAGTGTCGGCGTAATGCCCTGATTGGCCGGGTTTCAGTTCCAAACGTTTAAAAAATAATAATAATTGTTACAGAACTTGGCAAAATTTTAAAAGGAATTTTTATTTGCATTTTTGAATTTCCAATCATTTTAATGTATTTTGTTTTTGGTTTTAGCATTGTGCGTGAGCTACGTCCCCTGTGGGATATGAGGGACACCGAATATCACATGCGTGACGTCCAGCGGAAGCTTTGGCAGCGCGTGGCTAATGAAATGGGCTCCAAAGGTAAATCAAACACATTCAAGCTTTATTAACAATAGAAATCTAACAAACTATTAAATTATGAAGAAGAAAAAACCAGGCCAATAACACACGCTCAGTCGTCATGCTCTTCAGTACAATAAATGTTTTAAATGTGTCCCGGATGTTGAGGGCAGATGTAACGCCCCTATTTTCCCCCCTTGAGGCAAATCTTCTTCCGCCTCTTGCTTGTGGAGGAATGAAACTTGCCACTTGCTGCCGTCCTTCTTTGTCAATAATCAGATTGTGCCGCACGCAATACACCGCACAATATTGTCCACACCTGCCGGCTTGACTTCCATGGCCTTGTGCAGAAGTCGCCATTTACTGGTCAGTATCCCAAATGCACACTCCACAACCTGTCGTGCTCGGGATAGGCGCCCATTGAATATGGGCCAAGTCTGGCTGCTGGGTACGGCCGCATCAGGTAGGGCTTCACCCCCAAAATAACATGTGGGGTAACAATGTTTGTTCTAGGTCGGGCATTTCCTTTTTGCACCCAAAGCTCCTCGCTCCAGTCTCCTGGACAAATTGGATTTGGTGAAGATTCCGCCATCACTCTCCTTGCCATAAACACCTACATCAATGGCTATGAATTTATAATCCGGGCCAGCAACCGCTTGTAATACAACAGAAACAAACTGTTTATACTGCCGAAACATGCTTCCGGAATGCTTTGGATTCTGGATGCGGATATGTTTCCCGTCAATGCACCCCACACAATTTGGAAAGCACCACTTGTCCCAAAAGCCCTTAATAATGGGTCCCATCTCATCGTTGTTTGGGACGGCCATGTGTATCGGCTGCAGTTTGTCCCAAATAGCTCGGCAGGTCTCCTGGACGATCCTTCCAACCGTGACATCAGATATTCTAAAAGAAAAGCCCAGGGTTTTAAATGAAGATCCTGTAGCCGAGTATCTGCAATAAAATAACATGACGTTAGTGAATACAAATAAATGATTTCAAAAAGTTGGTTATTTCCATTTTCACTTAATCAAACATTCATTTTATTGCAGTGGAAGAAGTGAAAAAGAGGTGGAGGAATCTGCGTGACGTGTTCCGCCGTGAACACAAGAACATTCTGTCGCACAGATCAGGAGATGCAGCTACAGATACAACATCGGGATGGGCTTTCTATAAGCTCACGCTTTTTATCTCGGACACTGTGGAGCCGCGGGAACTCCACGGGAACGTGTCACCAGAACACAGTGACAGCACATCACACATGGCAGAGGAAGACCTTTCAGAGACCCCAGCAGATGTGCCATCAGATTTCAGCATCCCACACTCCCCACAACCTCATTTTTCTACTCCACTATCACAGCCGTGGAGTGAGCCGGGTACCAGCCAGCAGCCCCAAAGACCACGTCCAAAGCCAACCAAGCGGAAGAGACCAGAGCAGAACACTGAGGAGCAGCTCATAGATATTGAACGTGAGAAGCTGAAGGTGTTTAAGAAAGTGGAGAGATGCACACCGACAGCAACGATCACTTTCTCCTGAGCCTCCTTCCCTTCCTACAAAACATACCACTACAAGAACAATTTGATGTGCGCACCACATTGATTACAGTGCTAAAGAATGCGCAACCGCAGCTGCCTTCCTGAGCCCCTCAACCACATCCAGAGCGACATCTGCAGACACAGCTGGAACCCATTGATGCCCCGACCACTGCATCTCCATGTGCAACTATCGAGCACATGCCTGCGACAGAACCCATTTTAATGGCGGACTGCACGAGTTCTATGGCTCTTCTGAACGTCAATTGGACGACACAACCAGGTCATAAATGTGCACTTTTGTTAAATAGCACGAAAAAATAAATTTTTAACTATTTTTATATTTACAGTTTATATGATATATATGTTGCTGCACTGTGACCCAATCGGTTATTTGATGTGCCTTGCCGCATTATGCCCTCCTAATTTTTTTGGCGTGCCTTGCAACATTGTCACCCTATCCTGTCTTCCGCCTTGTGGACCATTTCATGTAAATAATAATATATATATATATTTTATATGGTTATTTAAAAGAATTGGTTTACCGTTCCTAAAGCAAATAAATACTTTAAATACCATTACTGTAATGCCTGTAATTTTATTTCTATTTGTTTCATATACACACTGTGTCAACGTATACATGTAGGCAATGGCGTACAGTGGATGTATCAAAATGTCATGAAGTCACTTACCGAAGCGTGGCGGTTAGGCGTTCGTCTGGTGATATTGTGTCTCGGAAATTTGAGGACTTTTCAATAGAAGGACGAATCACATGTAAAATGTAGGTGAAAGTCTCCAGACTCATCCGATGGTAATTGAAGAACTTTGCAGCGTCTTTCCAGAGTTCATCGTGCAAATGGTGGAACTCGCCTAACCTAGTCCTTTTCTCAAATATTGGCTTCACCCAAAGCTGACGTTTTGGCTTCAGCCCGCGGGTGTCTAAGGTATGGATTTTCAACCAATAATAACAGCTCACTCTTCCTATTCATATCCATTCTCTCACACACAAAGCTCTGCACTGCTTCCAAAAGTAGAATCAACAGTCTTTTATATGTAAAAACAGTTCATCCTGGTTTTGGCAGCCTCTGCACTCCACCTCTTCAGAAATCTGATCTATCCCATCGTCCGGCGGATCGCTTGCAGTGGACGACCCTCATCGCACGATGACGGACGTACGACGTCGCACATAGTCAGATGAACGCATCGGTCGTCCAACTACGGTGCCAGTGGACGCTCAGCCTTAATCAGCGGGATGAAAATTAAACGTAAAATGAACTGCATATAATGTCAATAAATTCAGCGGCAAGACAAAAAGTCAGAGGAGATATACAGGGTTATCCAAAGAGATCCGAATGGCTGGAAAAAGGTAACTGAATGCTGAAAAATCAGGTACAGTTACCTTTCTTGGCCATTTGGCTATCCAGAGAGCAGGCAATTCGCCAAATCCTGACGAATTGCCTGCACATACGGTGCCTGTTCGGTGCCTGTTCGAGGAGTGAAATCCCCATGAAAAAGCACTGCTTCGTCTATTCAGAGAACACAAACCAGCAGTGAAAGGTTCCCGAAATGCCCTGCCATTCGGTGGTTTCATGCGGCAGATTTATTCAGGCGAATCCCATAGGCTTCAATGTTAAAAATATTCCCGTTTTAATTCAATATTTAATAAACCGTTCATTATAAAATTCTGCAGCAAAGAGTCTCTTTATTTATAGATTTTTTAGGATATTTTAAGCATTTTTCTGGATTTTAATTTTTTTTAAAAAAATTCAGATTATTTTTAATTTTACTTCTTTTTCTGTAACAGCCTTTTTTATTATCATTCATTGGATTTATATATAAATTTCAGACATTTTCGCTCAGTAGTTTCTTTGCAAACAGAATTTCACTTTTCAAACATTCAAGCAAACTGTTTTTTTAATTTATTCACTGCATTCGTCTGCGGTGTCGGCTTTTTCCGGCGGCTGCGCTGTGTGTGATCGGCTCCTGCTCGGGTTTTTCTGGCGTTTTCGGCGGGTTAATCCAGATGTTTTTGCGGGTTTTCGGCGTGCATTCACCAGGTTTTGCGGTTAGTTTTCGGCGGGTTTGCGGCAGCTTTTCCCTGCAATTCGGGGACCCTGTGGTGCTTGCTGAATACACTGCAGGGTCACCGAAATGGGATCGGCAAAACGAACCGAATTGAAGAGAATGAAAAGTCACTGAACGTGTGGTGACGTTTCGATTCTCTTTGAATAACCCTGTTGGTTTGTTAATAGCAGTAAATATAAGTTATTGATAACCTCCTCTGCCGAACCTGAACCTCTAATCACTCACAGCCCAAACAGGTGAATTGATTAGAAGGTGTCGGGTAAATGCCGAGCGTAACAGCAATATATATATAATGCAGTGATCCCTTGTTTAGAAAGAATTCCATTCAGTAAGAATATAATATTGAAAGCAGGAATTTAAACCGTATGATAAAACTTAGAGGGTAAAATATGCTGCATATGTTGTCGATTAGCTCAGCGGCAAAACCCTATAGCCAGAGAAAATCTGTCCAATTCAGGATACAACGAGTGAACAATACTGCCGTCTGAGAATTGACACGCACAATAATCTCACCTTACGTTTCTGCGCCTGTCAAAGTCAATCTGCGTAATATACTGCAGCAATAATAAACAAACTTCTCCATGTTATTGTTTGGGTATGTGTAGAATGTGTAACTATACGTTGCTGCGTATTTTTTTTTCGGTCTGGTGTATTTGGGTTCGGCCAGGACGTTCAGATTTGCCGTTAACACCAGGTTTTAGGAGTCGTTAAAATTATGCGCGCAAAGGCTGTGCGTTAAAAACTGCGCATAGATTGTAATACCATCCGCGTACCAGCGCACAAACGCATTTACACTCACAATGTTAAGTATAGGACGCGCGCATTACAGTACACTCGCATAGGGTTCGCGCGGGTTCACCCGTGTTAGACGAGTGAGCGCGTTTGTTGCGCTGACAATGTAATACGACGTTCTGCGCAAAGGGTTTTACCCCTCACGTTAATGCGTTTTTGCGAAGATTGTAATGTAGCCCCTAGAATCTCAACACAAGTTTCATGGTGTTGTGGTCATGATGATTTCTAGACACTAGGTGGCGACAGAGCCCAGAGAATATGATTTAAATTGCTATTTGTCATTAATAAGGTTTTTAATCTGGATCTGTGCACATTGTATGTATAACTTTATATCACGTGCAAAGTAACAGCAGACTTTCCAATCACACAGCACTTTGCAGGAATATCTGCGCATTGCTTAAACATTGTTTCCCGCATAAAGTCACCTATCTTATCCGCATGAAGCAGATATTTATATAGCGCCGTGTGGCCTTATATTCTTTATATAGCTGCTTCCAGCCTCACTCGTCATTTCTCTGTGTACACTGAGTATTGGCATTTGATACTTATTTGGGATTTGATTCTCCTGCGTCTACAAGCGACTCTGAACCTGCGCTGCCAGCCCCGATCTCTGCCCGACCACATCTCTCCATACCCCTGTTTTGTGTCACATACATGGAATTGTCCCCGAGTATTTCTCCTGCTTTTAGCTTTGGATTTTCTGTTATTTAACCCCTGGGTGACCTCCAGCCTGTATATTAAACCACGAGCATCATGTGACCTCAGGGAGTAACATGTATTAATGATACCCGAGTACCCGGAGCCCCCCCTGTGCATATAAATACTCATCACTGATTGGAGGGAACGGACACAGACAAGTCATTCTTTACGCGGCGTTTGTGTGAAATAGAAATCAGATTTATTGATTACAAATCTATCAGCGAGTATCAGTTCTATGATCAATCAATCAGTATAAATCAGGAGCAAAGCCACGAGATCTCAAAGGATCAGCTTAATAGCCAGCGATCAGGGGGTTAAACATTCAGCCAATCCGCAATCACAGGGAAATAGCATTTACATCTGCACAACCTGATCCAGAAACTTTCCATTAAGAGCAATATTAATAATGGGATTTTCCAGTAATGTTTGAGCCAGTTGGTGGATCTCATGTCCTGCTCGGCCCATTATCAGAGGGGGATCCCATCATGTTTCTGCACAAGCATTCCTTTCTTTTTATACAATTATTCTTAATATGGGATTATTAGCTAAACCCAGCAAGGCATTCTATGGGTTAAAGAGTTTTCACTCCTAGAAATCATTTTAACTGACACAAAATCCCAAAATTCCTCAAATTCTCACCCAGCAATTATCCCCATATACCCCGAATCCAGCATGGAGCGGCTCGGTGAAGGCGACAGTGAAGGTGTGTAAGTGTCTGATCGGGTCACACAGCTCATAAAAGGACAAACGTCCGGCCTCATAGTCCAGGAATATCCCAAATCTACAACAGGAAAAGGAGTGAGGGAACTGGATTAATTCACTGTCATGTAAAATATAATACATTTTATTAGAAGACTTCTGCAAACCCCAAGACTTGTTATTATCTCCAATCTCTGACAGCCCTCCCCTCCTCTCTATACTGGGATAGGTCATCCCGACCCTCCACCCCCCTGATTTACTGCCCTCCACTTCCCAGTAATGTCGCCCTGAGGAGAAACTCCTGGAGCTTAAAACCTGAGGATAATCCTGAAATCTCTCTGGTGTTTCTGGGCGTCTCTGATTTATTACTGACCAGGAAACAGTTTTCAAATCCTCTGATACAGAAACATCATTACTAGCCGTGTTTACATCCAGTAACATGTCTGAAGCCGTGTTTACATCCAGTAACATGTCTGAAGCCGTGTTTACATCCAGTAACATGTCTGAAGCCGTGTTTACATCCAGTAACATGTCTGAAACCTCTGGTACACGGCGCCGTCTCGTTATTCCGGTCACAATCCCAGCTAGGCCTGAGTGTAAGGTCACTGAGATCAGACCCACATACAGATCTCCTGCATCATGGACCTTTATGTCACGTCTCTCTGTGTCCTCCTCAGTGTCACAATAGTCGTCTCTGTCTGATTCCCGTCCTTGTAAGACAGTTACTGGGTCGGTCATGTCACACAGCTCCTCGATGTCGCCCATCTTCCTGGACAGCTCCTCCTTCTTTATTTCCAGCTGCCGGATTAGATCTGAGACTCGGAGTGAGACCTGCTCTTCCTGCCTGGAGATCTCACTCAGGACTCGCTTCTCCAGGGCTTCCAGCTGTTTCCTGATGTCTCTAATCAGGGCAGTGACTCGCTCTGTTACCCCGGCTGCTTCTCCTTGCACTTGTCTCCTGAGCTCCTCCAGGCTCTGGACTCTTTTCTCGGCCTCCTCTCTCTGTGAGGTCAGTTTCTGCAGAATATTCCTCAGTTTCTCCTTCTTCTTCTCAGAGGCCTCATTCAGAGTCTCCACCTGGTGTCCCCTGTGCTCTCCGGCCAGGCTGCAGGACACACAGATACAGGCCGCGTCCTCACAGCAGTAATATTTCAGGATTTCCTTGTGGACAGAGCATTTCCTGTTCTCCAGTGAAGTGGTGGGTTCAGTTAAGACGTGTTCTGCTGACTTGCTGTGTATCTTCAGGTGATTTTCACACAGAGAAGCTTCACAATGTAGACATGTTTTAACAGCCGGTACCGGAGACTGAAAACAGTAAGTACAGGGGATCCCGGCCTCCTCCTGCTCTGGGTGAGTAGGTCGGATATTCTCAGCGATGTTCCGCAGCTTCCTGTTTGTCTCCAGAGCCGGACGCTCCTGAGACTCTGCTCTGCACTCAGGACACTTATAGGCTCCAGATCGCTCCTGTGTGTCCAGCACATCCCCAATGCAGGTCCTGCAGAAGCTGTGTCCACATGGCAGGGTCACAGGGTCTGTATAAATGCTCAGGCAGATGGAGCAGGTCAGCTCGTCTCTCAGATCAGCAGACGCCATCGCTGGAAGCAGAATGAGAAACGAAACTAACTTTTCTCCTATCAGGAGTCAGTGGGCGTGTTTTACCACATTCCACACACACAGGGTGTGGACACTTTGTATCACAAGACTGCCTGTTAACCCTGTAGGTTCCTGATTTGAGTTCTCCCTGTGTCTGTGTAGGGGTTTATTCACTAACCAGTGACTCGTGGTGAGGTGAAACCCTCCTTTTAAGGCTAGGGTCAGACTAACGCATTTTTTGTGTTGTCTGTGAAAAACTGCGTTCGAACGAATGGACGCATTTATTCACTGAATACGCCATAGCGGTCATACTGTCAGACCTTTTCTGAAATGAAATTTCTATAACGCATGATATTTCGCAGGACTGTTAAATTTGATGCCAGGAATTGCGTCACACGAACAACTTGTCTGCGTCGTTAATATATAACCAGAATATGCGTTCTAAAGACATTGTAACAAGCGAGACTCGTTAGCTATCAGCAAACATCCATTGTCCTTAATTAGATTCTGGTTGTAAGAAACAAACAGATGTTAGATCAAATGGTTTAAAAGTAAGGGAACACAAGGACAACTAAGATAGAAATCTCAGTATTGTGTTTATTTCGTCACATCGAAACTCTGAAAGACCACGTAAACATGGAACAATAGGTTGCCCAATAAAGAAAAAAACCCAAAGAAGGTTAAATTGGGTAAACCAGCTTGTAATGCTATTCGGCAATATGTACTATATGGTATGAGAATATTTATTAGTTAGAACTGATAATTTTAGCATCTTATAAAAACAGAGGCCCTACCACATTTAGATGATTATTACAAATGTCTGGTGTACTAACCCGCATGAAGCCGATTAAGTCGGGTAACGTGTGAATGTTAAAACGATACCATGAATGTATGTCCCCTCACATACACATCCCTGTGGATATAAGTAAAGGGGGATGAGATGCCACAATAGAAATAAATTTTAATTTGTTAATAAAATCTATGGAGTCCCGGGATATAGGAATAAAACGACCCCAAACCAGTAAAAGATTGGCCAAGCCCATAAATTAATTCCTGCAGAAGGTTGATGGTTGATCTGAGAGCGCCATCTGCTGGCCAGGTAACATAACACCTGGACAGACCCCTGGAGTTGATGAATATATATATCCTCCAATCAAATGAGGCCACATAGTGATGGGCTAGATCTAAAACTGGGCGGAAGACCACTATATAGAGGGGACACTCCAGAGCAAAGAGAGACTGAGAAAAGCTTGGGGAGAGACCTGAGGGACGCTTGGAGGGAAGAAAGGCAATCACCATCGGCCGCCCTTAAGACCGACCACACCCTAATCTTCCACCACTCTATCTTCACTAACCAGATGGTAAAGTATACCTGAATAATATGATATCTATTTTCTAATTGCATAGTCCTGACTTTAGATGTCCATCACAAACTAAAGGAATATAAATGAATTATTTTGCTGTTTGAGCCTAATAATCAGTAGAATAGAAATTCTGCCTTTACAGTCCACTGCAGAGGAGTGCTAAGGGAGAAATCTATTTACACGGCTGCATACTTGAGCCATAATTTAGTGAAATTATTTATATTCCAAGAATACTGTTTGTGGACATCTAAAGATCAATTATATACCTATAGTGAGATACGCTGGGACCGTGAAATAGCTTTTATATGTCAAGTACTGTCGCCCCATTCGTAACCTAGCATAACTCCTTCCATATCCATCTTGCAGCCCTTCCGAATGAATGCACGCGCTGTAAGTCATTAAGAAGCGTTAGGTTAACGTATATCGAATGAAGTGCTGTGATTGATCTGTGGAAGAGATAGTCTCCCTATCGAGTGTGTTATGTATCTCCCTGAAGGAAGTTGCATTTAGTGAATAGGCCCCCACAATAATAAATTGTGCTGCAGGTGATGCCCAGTAACTGAGTGTTTATCTTAGCCAGGTGGAGGATTGGTTTATAATGGGAAAGGTTTAAGTGAATAGAATAGAGTTTGGCATTTAAGAATTGAGGCGTGTATATCTGTGGTGCGGTCTATAAACCTAAAATATTTGTCCATTAGATTATTGCGTGTCGCAGTATCGCTACTAACCAAAATCTATAATCACTTGTAAATTGTAGTTTGCTAATCCGTTGATAACATACGATTGTATGAAACTTGACGTGTGAATTAAATTTTGGTTTGAATTGTTTTACCGTTACGCAGTCTCATATCTTTATTGATTTTATTGTGTTTAAAAATATCTAGAGAGCATCAAAAGAACTCGGGATAACGCGCCATATATTTATTAAGACGTATATTCATTGATTGGTTATTAATCCCTATCTTAGGGGTTAAATACCAATTTATACCACTGGTATTGGAGGCACTGTCAATAATATATACATATCTATGTATATCAACAATAAGAAAAATATGCGTCATAATTAATATATCCCTGACCTATTAAAGAAGTCAATAATCTCCAACAATACGATGCGCATTCTCATCCGTGATTTTGTACGGGTCACCAATAAAACTCTTTTTGTGTCTGGACGTTATGTTGGCCGGACATTAGCAGCGTCTGACGTCTCCTAATCACACACACACGCCGCTAGCGGATGCAGCGCACTCTGTACGTCAGTACTAGCGGTTTGACGTTCTCGAAAAAATGCGTTTGTTTGCCACTTGCGTAGCGCAGCCGTTCTTCGTATGCTGCCCGGCATTGGACGTCATTTGCTGCTAGCACGGCCGTGATTTAGTGCTGCTAAAAGCACGTTAATACTGCGTTCGTCTGACCTTAGCCTAAGAGACGTGGAATATCTGGTATTGTGTGTTTGAGCTGTGACTCTGCAGGAAACAGATCCCTGGGTCACATTCACTGAAACTCTCTGCTAAACCTAGATCTGAGCTGTGAGATCTCATGAAACCTGCAGGATCCGCTAAGAATCAGCGCATTAAGTGAGAGCCGTGAGCTTCTTCCTATCCTAAGAGCAGACGCTGGAAGTCACGGCCTGTGTGAGGATTTCATACAAGAAGCTCTTTATTGCCATTATACACACAATAAACACAATCCCGGCTCACACCTAATCCCGCTGCTCCTTGTAGGATCACATGACACGTCCTGTGTGATCTGTTCACTCACCTGTAGCTGGAGGTCTCCATATGTTGGAGAAAAAGCACAGATCCTTCTAGATTGGAGCTTGTGGTCGGCAGCTTCTCCCTGATGGTTACAGCTTCTGAACGAGCAGGAGTGTGGAAGCTTCCTAAAGCAAACACTGATCAGACACAACATTAAAACTGTGACAGACCGCCTGGCACACTGACCGTGTGCCTCTGTCAAACACTAACTTTCTCTAAGCTGGACCCCGAAATCCAGCTTTAACAGCCCCCAAACCTTCTCTCTACAAAGCTCCAGGCACGACCAGTGTTGTTGAGTAGCAAAACAAAACTGACTCTTTATTTGAAAAAGCACACAGGTAGAAACACAGTTGAGGGACAACCCCCTCCCTTCCAGAATACACTACAGATTCGATCAGTGCAGAACAATGGAATAGACCTGACAGGAGGGAGGGGGGAGGTTGAGGGAAGCAGGAAAAATAAAGGGAATATTTCTACACTATACAGAAGACAGCCAATATAGAGATGTACACTATACAGAAGACAGCCAATATAGAGATGTACACTATACAGAAGACAGCCAATATAGAGATGTACACTATACAGAGAGAAGGTACACAGAAACAATACTCTACAATAAGCACATAAGGGAATATTAATATAAACAGACATCAGGAAATAGAGCAGACAGGAAACACAAACACCCTGCATGTAATATTGTAGATACAGGGAGACTTTAACAATGGAAACGGCAGGAAAACAATATGAAACATCAGGCTCGCACCTCCCAAATACATTTCTAGGCCCAGTGGCGGAAGTACCAGGGTCGCAGCGGTCGCAGTTGCGACCGGGCCCTGGCATTCCGCCACTGGAGGGGGGCCCAGCGCCGCCGCCAGATTCCGGCAAAAAGCGCCGGAATCTGGGAGCCGCGCGCTGCCGTCCCTCTCCCTACGCGAGCGGCCGCTGACATGCAGCTTGGCCGCTCACGTGGGAGAGAAACCACCTGACCAGCGCACGAGATCCTCTCGCTGATCAGGTGGTTTCCGGCGAGCGGCCAAGCTGGATGTTTCCAGCGGCCGCTCGCCAAGGAGAAGACGCCGGAGGAGAAGACGCCGATGGAGCCTGCCCGGGGCCAGCAGAGCAGGTAAGTAAGAGCTGGGGCAGAATATCCATGTGCTGGCTGGGGCAGAATATCCATGAGCTGGCTGGGGCAGAATATCCATGAGCTGGCTGGGGCAGAATATCCATGAGCTGGCTGGGGCAGAATATCCATGAGCTGGCTGGGGCAGAATATCCATGAGCTGGCTGGGGCAGAATATCCATGAGCTGGCTGGGGCAGTATATCCATGTGCTGGGGCAGCATATCCATGAGCTGGGGCAGCATATCCATGAGCTGGGGCAGTATTTCCATGAGCTGGGGCAGTATTTCCATGAGCTGGGGCAGTATTTCCATTAGCTGGGGCAGTATCCATGTGTTGGGGCAGTATTTCCATGAGCTGGGGCAGTATTTCCATGAGCTGGGGCAGTATTTCCATGTGCTGGGCAGTATCCATGTGTTGGGGCAGTATCCATGTGTTGGGGCAGTATATCCATGAGCTGGGGGCAAATATATCCATGTGTGGTCTTGGGGCAATATATGTCCATGTGAGCTGGGGGCAATACTATCTTTTTTATATTGCAGAAAAAAAAAGAAGGTAAAAATATGGATCTTTTTGGGGGGGGGGGTTGGGGGGGCCCTTCATGGATTCTTGTACCGGGGCCCTCAGGTTTCTAGTTACGCCACTGTCTAGGCCCATGTACTTCGAGTCCAAAGTGACGCACGTCACATACACTATATTGCTAAAAGTATTGGCTCACCTGCCTTGACTCGCATATGAAAAACGACACAAATCTTTCACTTTCGATTTCACGCTCTATTGCGCATGCGCGTTGTTCTGCTTTCTTACGTGGACGCCCTTCTGTCTCTGGATGATGATGTCATCCTAATTGTCCTCCGGCTTGGTCTAATCGGCAGATTCTGGCGTACAGCGCCTCCGTTCCAGGCTTAGAATTAGAGATCTTTCATCTGAACGATCGTACGTTGCGTTTATCCAGGGCTTAAAGTACACATATTCCCTCTATATATAAAGGGCAAATAATGAAGCGTGCAGGTTAAATGTCCTTGAGAAGGCATCTGGAATATTCTATGCGTCTTTATAAGAAGGGATTGCATACAAATACATATTGCACATGGAGTCAAATAAAATAGATATTGCACATTATATGGTCGCATATATAAAGATATAAAGTTAATATCCAGGAATGTCCTTAGGGATGTATATTCTTTGCGCTCGCGTCCCATTTGTTCCATAATAAAAGGTGCTTGTGGGATAATATATTTAAAAGACTGGGGATCATGTAAAGGTATGTTCTGCACATACATAAAATATTTGGGGTAAATTCTATACGTAAAATAAATTAGGATAAGGTATAGTGCGTTAATGCACATGTATCATCTGATGTTTTTCAGACGTTGCACAGAAGTAGATAAAACATATGTTACATATTAATAGATTCAGAAACGTTACATATTTAATACAGTGTTTCACGTGATTGGACGTTCCAAGGGGAGTTCGGCGCATACGGTGACTTGGAATAAAATATGGCGCATTATTAAACATGATGTTTTTCAAACGATATACAAAAATAAATACAAAACATATGTTGCATAATGCGAGGTTCAAACAATGTTTACGTTGCATATTTGGTGCAATGTTGCGTATGTCCTCAGAGACATTGTGTTGAGCAGGATTAGTGGGGTTAATGTCAAGGGGTGGATCGCATCCACAGAGGTAGCGTGTGTTAATAGTAGAGGGTTAAAATGGTGTTTACATACAGGGAATGATCCCCCTGTGATCGACTAATCCCTATATTGTGGTGGGAGAGTTGATAGTAACCGTAGTGGTATGTCTTTACACTAGGGAATGACTGCTTTTATATTGATGACTGGTAATGCCGGCATATCTGGGTTCATGCTCCTTTTTCGTGTGGATTGAGGGTTTGGATCTCCTTTATCCACTTTTCAGTCTTTATAGGAAGTGGCAGATTTCGAAGTCCATGTTCAGACCCGAGGGGTGTAGGGTTTAGAAGTCATAAATTAACCCTTTCGCTGCTGAGCCTTTTCACACCTCTGTGCTGAGCTCATTTTTACTGGTTTCGCTCATCATGTTTAAACGCGATTTGAAGGCTTATTTTATTACTAGGTGTAAAGCCTGCCCAGAGGGCAGTCTATTGATAAGTGTGGTGCGTTGTGCTTGGTTCTGTGCTCGGTGCCGTTTATTGTGCTGTGTTTGGCTCTGTGCTCGGCTCTGTGCCGTTTATTCTGTTGTGCTCGGCTCTGTGCCGTCTATTGTACTGTGCTCGGCTCTGTGGCGTTTTTATTGTGCTCGGCTCTGGGGCGTTTATTCTGTTTTGCTCGGCTCTGTGCTGGGCTCTGCACATCGGCTCTGTGCTCTGCTCCGTGCCAATATATTGTGCTCTGCTTTTATTGTGCTCTGCGCCGTTTATTGTGTTGTGCTTGGTTCTGTGCTCGGCGCCGTTTATTGTGCTGTGATTGGCTGTGCCGTATTATTGTGCTGTGCTCTGTGCCGTATATTGTGCTCGGCTCTGTGCCGTATATTGTGCTCGGCTCTGTGCCGTATATTGTGCTCGGCTCTGTGCCGTTTATTGTGCTCGGCTCTGTGCCGTCTATTGTGCTGTGCTTGGCTCTGTGGCGTTTATTGTGCTTGGCTCTGTGGCGTTTATTCTGTTGTGCTCGGCTCTGTGACATTTATTGTGCTTGGCTCTGTGACATTTATTGTGCTTGGCTCTGTGCAGTCTATTGTGCCGTGCTCGGCTCTGTGGCGTTTATTGTGCTCGGCTCTGTGCAGTCTATTGTGCTGTGCTCGGCTCTGTGCCGTTTATTGTGCTCTGCTCTGTGCCTTTAATGGGTTGTGCTCTGCTCTGTGCCTTTAATGGGTTGTGCTCTGCTCTGTGCCATCTATTGTGCTCTGCTTGGCGCTCTGCTCTGTGCTCTGCTCGGCGCTGGGCTCAGGCGCTGGGCTCTGGGCTCTGGCGCTGGGCTCTGGCGCTGGGCTCTGGCACTGGGCTCTGCGCTCAGGCGCTGGGCTCTGCGCTCAGGCGCTGGGCTCAGGCGCTAAGGCGCTGGGCTCAGGCGCTAAGGCGCTGGGCTCAGGCACTGGGCTCTGCGCTCAGGCGCTGGCTCAGGTGCTGGGCTCTGCGCTCAGGCGCTGGGCTCAGGCACTGGACTCTGCGCTCAGGCGCTGGGCTCAGGCGCTAAGGTGCTGGGCTCAGTGCTGGGCTCTGCGCTCAGGCTCGGTGCTGGGCTCGGCGCTCAGGCGCTGGGCTCAGGCACTCAGGCGCTGGGCTGTTTTGCGCCCTTCCAACATTGGTGGTCCTGCGGCGGGAGGCGCGTGGCAACCTCCGTAACAGGCTGTTGGGGTTTGGATGCGCGCGCAGCCGGGTGCGCGGCCGCCACCTGCCGCAGCACGCCCAAAGCGTCCAACGGAGGTTGGATGCGCGCGCAGCAAACCTCCGTAGGACGCTTTGGGCGTGCTGCAGCGGGTGGCGCGCACGCACCCGGCTGCCCGCGCATTCCAACCGCCACAGCACCCCGTGGGCTGCGCGTATATATATATACATACACACACACACACACTGCAACCCCATGTGGATATATATACACACACATACATGGTTGTTACAGTGTGTGTGTGTGTGTGTGTGTATGGCTGGCACCCAGGCTCAGGCGAGCCCCCGGCTCGGCTGGGCCTCTAGGCCCAGGCCAAGCCGGGGGCTCGCCTTAGCCTGGATGCCGGCCAAGCAAGTAGCTCGGCCGGCATCCAAGCTTGGGCGAGCCCCCGGCTTGGCTGGGGCCTAGAGGCCCAGCCGAGCCGTGGACTCGCCTGAGCCTGGAGGACGCCCGAGCAGGCAATTCGGCCGGCCTTTATGCTTAGGTGAGTCCCCGCTCAGCTGGGCCTCTAGGCCCAGGCCAAGCTGGGGGCTCGCCTAAGCTTGGATACCGGCCGAGCAAGCAGGGTGGGTGTGGAGAGCACATACTCACCTACATCGGCCCTCCAGCGATGGCAGTCCCGCTTCCAGTGTCCTCTCTCCGTTGGTCGCCGGTATGACGTCACGAAATCCTTTGACCCCGGGGGCAACATCCTCCTACATTGGCCCTGAGCTCCAGCGGTGACCGTCCTCCGGCTGTCGATGGCTGCTCGGCCGGCCTCTAGGCTTAGGCGAGTCCCCGGCTCGGCTGGGCCTGTAGGCCCGAGGTAAGCCGGGGGCTCGCCTGAGCCTGGAGGCCGGCCTAGCAGCCTGCTCGGCCGGAGGAGGTCACCGCTGGAGCTCAGGGTCAATGTAGGGGACTATGTGTAGGCAACATCGGCCCTGAGCTCCAGCGGTGACCGTCCTCCGGCTGTCGCTGGCTGCTCGGCCGGCCTCTAGGCTTAGGCGAGTCCCCGGCTCGGCTGGGCCTGTAGGCCCAAGCCAAGCCGGGGGCTCGCCTGAGCCTGGAGGCCGGCCTAGCAGCCTGCTCGGCCGGAGGAGGTCACCGCTGGAGCTCAGGGCCGATTTAGGGGAGTATGTTTTGGGAACTTCGGCCCTGAGCTCCAGCGGTGACCGTCCTCCGGCTGTCGCTGGCTGCTCGGCCGGCCTCTAGGCTTAGGCGAGTCCCCGCTCGGCTGGGCCTGTAGGCCCAAGCCGAGCCAGGGGCTCGCCTGAGCCTGGAGGCCGCCTAGCAGCCTGCTCGGCCGGAGGAGGTCACCACTGGAGCTCAGGGCCGATTTAGGGGAGTATGTTTTGGGAACTTTGGCCCGGAGCTCCAGCGGTGACCGTCCTCCGGCTGTCACTGGCTGCTAGGCCGGCCTCCAGGCTTAGGCGAGTCCCCGGCTCGGCTGGGCCTGTAGGCCCGAGCCAAGCCGGGGGCTCGCCTGAGCCTGGAGGCCGGCCTAGCAGCCTGCTCGCCAGGAGGAAGTCACCGCTGGAGCTCAGGGTCAATGTAGGGGAGTATGTGTAGGCAACATCGGCCCTGAGCTCCAGCGGTGACCGTCCTCCGGCTGTTGCTGGCTGCTCGGCCGGCCTCTAGGCTTAGGCGAGTCCCCGGCTCGGCTGGGCCTGTAGGCCCAAGCCAAGCCGGGGGCTCGCCTGAGCCTGGAGGCCGGCCTAGCAGCCTGCTCGGCCGGAGGTCACCGCTGGAGCTCAGGGCCGATTTAGGGGAGTATGTTTTGGGAACTTCGGCCCTGAACTCCAGCGGTGACCGTCCTCCGGCTGTCGCTGGCTGCTCGGCCGGCCTCTAGGCTTAGGCGAGTCCCCGGCTCGGCTGGCCTGTAGGCCCAAGCCGAGCCAGGGGCTCGCCTGAGCCTGGAGGCCGGCCTAGCAGCCTGTTCGGCCGGAGGAGGTCACCGCTGGAGCTCAGGGCCGATTTAGGGGAGTATGTTTTGGGAACTTCGGCCCTGAGCTCCAGCGGTGACCTCCTCCGGCCGAGCAGGCTGCTCGGCCGGCCTCTAGGCTTAGGCGAGTCCCCGGCTCGGCTCGGCTGGGCCTGTAGGCCCGAGCCAAGCCGGGGGCTCGCCTGAACCTGGAGGCCGGCCTAGCAGCCTGCTCGCCAGGAGGAAGTCACCGCTGGAGCTCAGGGCCGATTTAGGGGAGTATGTTTTGGAACTTCGGCCCGGAGCTCCAGCGGTGACCGTCCTCCGGCTGTCGCTGGCTGCTTGGCCGGCCTCTAGGCTTAGGCGAGTCCCCGGCTCGGCTGGGCCTGTAGGCCCAAACCAAGCCGGGGGCTCGCCTGAGCCTGGATGCCTGCCGAGCAGGCCGCGACAGCCGGAGGGCGGTCACCGCTGGAGGATCGGGGCTTGCGGCGTTTAAACACACGGGTAGCTGCGCGCGGCTCGTGCCGATTTTATTTATTTTTTTGCAGGCGGCCGGCACGCGCAGCTACCTGTTTGTTTTAACGGCCACTTTCAAATGTCCGTCGCGCATGCGCAGACCGCTTTTGGCGACGGACACTTGAAGGCTTACTCTTTTATAGTATAGATATGACCCAGACATATTATATATTGTTCTTTCCGGGAGACTCGGCAGATTCATAATATATCATTATTATACAAGGTGGAAAGCCTGCCCAGAGGGCAGTCTATTGTGGATATACTGCCCCTGCTCATGGATATATGCCCCTGCTCATGGATATTGCCCCAGCACGTGGATATTGCCCCAGCTCGTGGATACTGGCCCAGCTCGTGGATATTGCCCCAGCTCATGGATATTGCCCCAGCTTGTGGATACTGGCCCAGCTCGTGGATATTGCCCCCCAGCTCCTGGATATTGTCCCCCAGCTCATGGATATTGCCCCCCAGCTCCTGGATATTGCCCCCAGCTCCTGGATATTGCCCCCCAGCTCATGGATATTGCCCCCCAGCTCCTGGATATTGCCCCCAGCTCATGGATATTGCCCCCAGCTCATGGATATTGCCCCCCAGCTCATGGATATTGCCCCCCAGCTCCTGGATATTGCCCCCAGCTCATGGATATTGCCCCCCAGCTCATGGATATTGCCCCCCAGCTCATGGATACTGCCCCAGCTCCTGGATATTGCCCCCAGCTCCTGGATATTGCCCCCCAGCTCCTGGATATTGTCCCCAGCTCATGGATACTGCCCCCCAGCTCCTGGATATTGCCCCCCAGCTCCTGGATATTGCCCCAGCACGTGGATACTGCCCCAGCACGTGGATATTGCCCCAGCACGTGGATATTGCCCCAGCTCGTGGATACTGGCCCAGCTCGTGGATATTGCCCCAGCTCGTGGATATTGCCCCAGCACGTGGATACTGCCCCAGCACGTGGATACTGCCCCAGCTCGTGGATACTGGCCCAGCTCGTGGATATTGCCCCAGCTCGTGGATATTGCCCCAGCACGTGGATATTGCCCCAGCTCGTGGATACTGGCCCAGCTCGTGGATATTGCCCCAGCTCGTGGATATTGCCCCAGCTCGTGGATATTACCCCAGCACGTGGATATTGCCCCAGCATGTGGATATTGCCCCAGCTCGTGGATACTGGCCCAGCTCGTGGATATTGCCCCCCAGCTCGTGGATATTGCCCCCCAGCTCCTGGATATTGCCTCCAGGTCCTGGATATTGCCCCCCAGCTCATGGATATTGCCCCCCAGCTCCTGGATATTGCCCCCCAGCTCATGGATATTGCCCCCAGCTCCTGGATATTGCCCCCCAGCTCATGGATATTGCCCCCCAGCTCATGGATATTTCCCCCCAGCTCATGGATACTGCCCCAGCACGTGGATATTGCCCCAGCACGTGGATATTGCCCCAGCTCGTGGATATTGCCCCAGCTCGTGGATACTGGCCCAGCTCGTGGATATTGCCCCCCAGCTCGTGGATACTGGCCCAGCTCGTGGATATTGCCCCAGCTCGTGGATACTGGCCCAGCTCGTGGATACTGCCCTCAGCTCGTGGATATTGCCCCCCCAAGCTCTCATGGATATATGCCCCAGACCAGACATGGGGCGGCTGTTCGAATGCTCTTTCGACATTCGGACAGCCGCCCCATGAGATCCTCATACTTACCTTCCTGAGTGGCGAAGTGAAAGTTTCCCCACCTCCGGTCGTTGAAGGACCCAAGTCCTTGAAGTCCCACGTGACCGGGGCTTGGGTCCTTCAAAGAGCGGAAGCGAGGGAACTTTCCCTTTGCCGCTCGGGGGTTGGATGCGCGCGGCAGCCGGGTAGAGGCTGCGAGCGCAGCCTCTACCCGGCTGCTGTGTGCATCTTGTAACCGCCGCAGCGAGCGCACAGCCGGCTCGTGCCGCGGCGGTTGTATACGCGCGCAACCAACCGCCGCTGGTTGCGCGCGCATGCGCAGAGTAAGGCTTGGCGACGGACACGCCAAGCCTTACTCAATTATAGTATAGATGTATACGTTATGTCCTGTCTGTATATTATAACAAAATATGCAATAAAATATGAATTTTCAATAATTTACAACGTGCAAAGTTTTTTTTTCACATTTTAACATGCGAGCGTTTGCAGTTAT
>RXON01001704.1:0-50142 GCA_009667805.1 Leptobrachium leishanense | reverse complement strand
GTTTTGTGGAAAAATCACTTGGTAGAGAAGGGTTTATTCTATTCAGACAACACTGAACAGCACCGAAAAGTTCTTGCAGTTTCCTGAATTTTGGTGGTTTCATTCGACAGGTTTAATCAGTGGAATCCCATAGGTTTTATTTAAAAAAAAATCCAGTTTTCCTTAAATTTTTATTCAACCATTTATTCTTTTCATTTGCCGCAAAACGTATCTATATTTTTTTTTAAAAAAAAAATTTAGGCATTTTTCTGGATTTTTTTGTGCCAAAATTTTCCATTCCGATTTTTTTTATTTTTTTACTCTGTAACAGACCTTTTTATTTTTATTCATAGGACCTTATATATTATTTCCAGGAATTTTCATGTACTAGTTGACTATTATAAGGGCCATTGAGCCTATTATTACTTTTGTGCAGCTTTAACCCAATACCCTATATCCCTGCTTTACTATACATATTGTGTAAGACATATATTATGTGTAAGACATAGAATAACACTAATCACCTTAGATTCTTACTAGACCTTACAATTCAATAGGATTTTTCTCATTGACAGCTTACAGGCACCGGGTCTCTATCAGTCTATTATTCATTACTGGTTCACGTGTGTGGGTCATGTGTTTCTATATTACATAGTTACATAGGCTGAAAAAAGACATGCGTCCATCGGGTTCAGCCTCTCCCACATCACCTACTGATGTTGATCCAAAAGAAGGCAAAAAACCCAGTCTGAAATGCTTGCCAATATGCAACATACTGGGAAAAAATTCCTTCATGACCCCAGAATGGCAGTCAGATTTCTCCTTGGATCAAGAAGCTTACCCACATATTAAATATTCTAACCCTTAATATTCTGTGTCTGCAGGAAGTCATCCAGTCGCTTTTTAAAGGTCTGTACAGTCTCTGACCCAACCACCTCAACAGGCAGAGAATTCCACAGCTTTGTTGTTCTCACCGTAAAATAACCCTTCCTATGCTTTAGGCTGAATTTTCTTTCTTCCAGTCTAAATGGATGACCCCTTGTCCTGTGTATAGTCCTGTTAATGAATAGGTTATCAGACAATGGTTGATAATGACCCCGTATATATTTATATAAGGTTATCAGATCCCCTCTAAGGCGCCGTTTCTCTAAACTAAACAGGTTTAAGCTTGTTAGCCTTTCCTCATAACTTAACCCTTCAATTCCCCTTATTAATTTAGTTGCCCATCTCTGCACTTTTTCTAGAGCTATAATATCCTTTTTTAAGACAGGTGCCCAAAATTGCACGGCATATTCAAGGTGCGTCTTACCATTGATTTATACAGAGGCAAAATTATGTTTTCATCCCGACAGTGAACTCCCCTTTTAATGCATGCCAATACTTTGCTGGCCTTGGCGGCTGCTGTTTGACATTGCACATTGTTACTTAGTTTGAAGTCTATGATTATTCCAAAACCTTCTCCTGCTTGGATTTCCCTAACTTCGTACCATTTAGGGTATAAATTACTTGTGTGTTCTTCACTCCAAAGTGCATAACTTTGCATTTATCTACATTAAATTTCATCTGCCATTTAAGTGCCCAGTCCCCCAATTTATCTAAATCCCTCAGCAGCGAAGTAACATCCTGCTCACATTGTATTACTTTTCCTAGTTTTGTGTCATCTGCAAACACTGATACATGACTTTCAATGCCTATCTCAAGGTCATTTATAAATAAATTGAATAGTATTGGTCCTATAACAGATCCCTGAGGGACACCGCTTACCACTGATGTCCATCTTGAAAATGTACCATTTATGACCACTCTCTGTACCCTATCTTTTATCTAGTTTTCTATCCAAGAACAAGTATTTTCATCGAGACCAATTTTTCTTAATTTAAATAGTAACCTCGTGTGGAACTGTGTCGAAAGCGTTTGCAAAATCCAAGTAAATCACATCCACTGCGACCCCCTGATCTATACTTCTACTTACTTCCTCATAGAATGTAATTAGGTTAGTCTGACATGATCTGTGTTTCATGAAACCATGCTGATTTTTGCCAATTACATTATACCTCCCAATAAATTCCTGAATATTATCCCTTAGTAACCCCTCAAATACTTTCCCAGCCACAGATGTTAAGCTCACAGGTATACAGTAATTGAATTTAAGCAAGCATGGGATAGGCATAAGGCTATCCTAAACAAAAGATAAATCCAGGTCAAGTATCCATGTAATTGGGCAGACTAGATGGGCCGAAAGGTTCTTATCTGCCGACATTTTTCTATGTTTCTATAATTCCCAGGCACAAATTTTAAACCTTCTTAAATATAGGGACCCCACATCAGCTTTTCTCCAATCCTCTGGTACGATTCCTGAAAGAAAAGAATCTTGAAAGATTAAGAACAGAGGTTTACATATTTCAACACATGAACGAAAATTGAGTATCTGGCGCCCCCTAATGGACAAATTGAACAATGCAGTTTATACACAAAGTATTCTAAAGTCCATCATACATTTAAATTGCAGTTCAAAAGTCAGCAGCAGATTAATCACACACAGATGGTTCACCTCCAACCACCACAATGATAAATGACAAAAAAGGAATGTGGTGATAGTCTGCGCTTCTCTCTTTAAAATCAGTGTTCTCTGATGGGAGATCTTCTTATTACTTGGGTCTCCTTTTCTTATGCAGTCATCACCCTCAGAATATAAAGGGATACAGGGCAAACATAGTGTGATCTGTATGGTACATCTGAGCCCCCAGAAATTAAGCAATAATTTAACTCACATTTGGAGGTGTCATAAATCAGACACTAGATGTGTACTGTGCAGCCGATATTTTTTAGGAGATATCGGACACCCCTCTTTCACCTTTGTTGTGACGATATTCCTCCAAGGAAAAATAAGGTTGCAGGATCTTGAGAGTAGGTTTTTAAAAGCTTATTTATTTCATAAAACAATTAAAACAATAATAAAATAAACAATTGGTAGACGCCAATACGCGTTTCGCGATCAAATCGCTTCATCAGTTGGCATACAAATCAATGAATGGTTCAAGATACCCTGCAATGTCCTTATATTCCCTTTCAGTAATCAAATAATTAAGTGGTGAACACCTGTTTCTCATTTCTCTCATTTAACATCGTAGTAACACTTCTGCGCATGCGCAGAGTGTCATCCAATGAAAGGGCGAGATCCGCCCCCAAAATGGTGGTGCGTCTCAGTAAGCCTTCTCATGCGTCTCATTCGGCTCTCTAATGCTTATAGCTCTCCAGTTTTTTAATCGCGTCTTCTTCTCCTTATGGGGCTTACTGCTAATTTATCTTCATAAGCCCTATCAGCTATTTCTGATATACTAATCTCCAATGGCAACATATAACTATACAATTATCATGACAACCTGAGATAAAGGAAAGGGGGGGGGGTGGCGCTATTCTATTCCAATTTATATTTAGACCCTAATAATTAAAAATACATAAGCATCTACATTTCCATTAAACCCCCAAATGTTCCAATCTATCTCAATCAACCAATGGATTATGTGTTATTCAATAGTGTCGCGAGTATACTAGTGTATCCACAAGAACATAAGACGGTACTGGGAGTATCCAATGGCATCACTTTCCGTACTGTTATATGCATGTACTAGCGTAGCTATGTGACGACTCCAGCTCTGCTTTTCTGTGTTTGACAGTGTCCCCAGCATATTTAGCAACGTGCGATTGAACCTTTCAGGCTGAGCATCACCTTGAGGGTGATATGGTGTAGTTCGGGTCTTTTGGATTCCCAACAGTTCCAGTAATTGCCCAACAAGCCGGCTTTCAAAGTCTCTACCCTGATCAGAGTGTATTCTCTTTGGTAGGCCGTAGTGAACAAAGAACTTTTCCATCAGAACTTTTGCCACTGTCGGAGCGCGTTGGTCTTTCGTAGAAAAGGCTTGGGCGTAACATGTGAAGTGATCAGTCACTATAAGAATATTTCCCTGCCCACTAGCATCCGGCTCTAAGCACAGGAAGTCAATGCACACCAAATCCATGGGTCCTTGACTTTGCAAATGGCTCATTGGAGCGGTTCGGGTCGGTAGGGTCTTCCTTTGAATACACCTTAGACATGAATGGCAGTAACTTTCCACTTCAGCTCTCATGCAAGGCCAATAGAACCTGTCTCGCACCAGCTTAAAAGTCCTTTCAGCGCCCAAATGTCCATGCTCATCATGTAGCGATCGCAGCACACTCTCTCTATGTTTAGTGGGAAGGAACAACTTTTGGGTCTCTTCAGCATTGGTTGAGGGGCCCCTTCGGTAGACCACCCCATCCAACATCTTCAACCGTTCCCACTCTTTGCAGACCAACCTGGCTCCATCTGGGGAATTGGTCAGCAGAATTTCCCGCTGGTTCGCAGTTAGGGCCTTTATGGTTAATGCAATTAAAGGGTCTCTGGCCTGATCAGTTTTCAGGTCCTGTTTTGAAAAGGTAGGCAGACTTTCATCCCTCAACTGCGTAGGGTTGCAGTAGAATTCCGGAACAGCCGCAGCCATTACTCCTATGGCCTCCGCTTCAATCCCTCCCTTGAGCCGGCGCTCTGCTCCTTGACACAAAGCTTGTACCCCGTCTGGAGTTAACTGAGTCCATTCTGTAGTGTAGGGTCTTCTCGACAAAGCATCAGCATCTCGATTATTCACCCCAGGGCGATACTTCAGGCTGAACCGAAATCCTGACAGAGCGGCCAACCACCGATGTCCCGTTGCATCCAATTTTGCAGTAGTAAGGATGTAGGTAAGAGAATTGTTATCTGTCTTTATCACAAACTCGGCCCCATACAGATAGTCTTTTAGCTTGTCTACCACTGCCCACTTTAAAGCTAGGAACTCCAACTTGTGGGTAGGATAGTTTTTTCGGAAGGCGGAAGGCTCCGGCTCACATACGCTACAGGCCTCAGCAATCCACCATACTCTTGATACAGGACTCCTCCTAGACCTTCTCTGCTGGCATCCACATGTAACTCGTACGGCTTGTGAGGGTCCGCATAGGCCTATACAGGAGCTCGAGTTAAACTCTCTTTCAGCTTCGTAAAGGCACCTTCGCACTGACTGGTCCATTCTCCCTGGATGGACTCTCGAGCTTTCCTTGGCCCTGAAGCTGACGGATTTCGGTCGGAGACCTTGTGGCCTTCTTCTGTGCTTTCCTTCTGTAGGTGCTTGTTCAGTGGTTGAGCTATTTTTGCAAATCCTCCTACAAATCTTCGATAATAGGAACAGAACCCCAAAAAAGATCTAAGTTCAGTGACGTTTCGGGGTCTAGGCCAAGAAGCTATGGCCTCCAACTTCCGAGGATCTGTTGAAACGCCTTCTGCTGAGACCACATGTCCCAGATACGTAACAGACGGTAAACAGAATTGACATTTCTCCAGAGACAGTTTCAATCCTTCTTCATGGAGCCTCAAGACCTTCTCCAAACGTTGCTCATGTTCTTCCAGAGTCTTCCCAAACACAATTATGTCATCCAGGTACACTAATACTTCGATCAGATTCATGTCCCCGACTGTCTTCTCCATTAACCGTTGGAACGTGGCTGGAGCCCCCGTAAGGCCTTGAGGTATTCTGTTGAATTTGAAGAACCCCAACGGGCAGATGAACACAGTCTTCTCCTTGTCTTCAGGATGCATTGGTATCTGGTGATACCCACTTCGCAGGTCTAGTACACTAAACCATTTTGCTCCCGACAAACACTGTAAGGCATCTTCTATCCGAGGAGTAGCATATTGATCTGGGATGGTTCTCCGATTCAGCGTGCGATAGTCTATGCATAGGCGGACAGAACCATTCTTCTTCCGGACCATTACTATTGGAGATGCATATGGGCTCCTGGACTCTTGGATCACCTTCGTTCTTTGCAGTTCATTCAGCTGTTCTCGTAGATCATCCAAGTCTCCCAGCGGAACTCGTCTTGACCTTTCACGAAACGGCTTGTCTTCTTGTAATCGAATGCGGTGCTCAGTACTTTTAGCTAGGCCTACGTCGAACTCATCTTTCGAGAACAAGTCTCTCCACTTTAGAACTTGGGACTGAAGACGTTTCTTCCATTCAGGTGAAATGGGAGCGTCCTTGGGGTAGAATCTTTCATCTGGAATCTCTTTATCCACTCCCCTTCCTAAATCGGTAGGAGAGAGGGGCGTAGCGGACGCTACTTGCCCGATAGGCATTCGTGCTTTAAGGACTACTGGAGAATCAGACACATTGCACACGCTGACTGAGACTCTTCCTCGTGTTCTTTTCAAAGCTTTAGTGGAGATTATTTCAGGGATTACTTCTACTCCGTCTTCACTCCCATGATTAAAATCGGTTTCCAGTACCACATAGGGACCTGGTTGCGATCCGCTCAACTTGACTGAAGCCCGGAAGCTCGCTACTTTTCCTGCTTGCAGAACCTTCTCTGTTCCTTCCAATCTCCACAGGCGTCCCACTTCAGCAGGTGCCTTCTGTTCTTCGACCATTCTCTGATAGACTGGACGTAACATTGGGTGTACTCCTTTGGTAGAACCTTCTTCCAATATGATAGGTGTCAGGAGATGTCGCGCCAAATCAGTATTCGTCTCCACTATCATGGAACTCCTGTTTGCCCCTGAAGGCCGAGGACACACAATGGCCAATGCATCACAACCTCTGGACTGTCCGATGACTTCGGATCCGATCTCCAATTTCACCTGTAGATACCCGTCATAAGGGAGTTTCGCAGTTCCGATACCCCAGATCTCCAGATCCTTCAATTTCTGTAACGGGATGTGCTTCAAGTGTTTCTCATAGAAGTCTCGGTAGATCAATGTCACTTGAGCCCCTGAATCCAATAGGGCTTTAGTGTAGACTCCCTCCACTTGGATTGGCACAATAGGAGAAGGACCTATCAGCTGGTCAGGAAACTTGGTGGTGGCACCAGGACACTTAGACCCAGTTTGTTGTACCCTGGCCTTCTTCTTGGCCTGTGTAGGTTTTGGGTGTGCATTGCTTCCCCATGACGTAGGTCCGGATGCTAAGGGAGTGACTCTTTCAGTCCTGGCAGGCTCGGCAGTTGGCCAGACTTTGGGCCCTCTCGCCCTCTTAGTCCTGGCTGGATTTTTGGAGCGGGTTTCAACCTTCGGGCACCCAGGTTGCTCCTTCACTTGGGCCCTCTGGCGTTTCCCGCCGGTGAGGTAGATAACAGCCCTTCCAAGGCTTTCAAGAACTCCTCAACTCTATCTCCTTCAGACTTTTTGCTTTTGCATTGTGCGCGGAAGTGGCCCATTTCTCCACAACTGAAACATCTCTTCTTTGAAAGTGGAGACGCAGTCGCCTGCTGTGACTCGGTTGAAGGGCCCTGACTAGACGCCACAGCAACTCCGGTTGTCTGCATGTCTGTAAGGAACTTCTGCATCTCGGTCTGTGTCTCTGTCACCTTCAACAATACTCGGCACAGTTCCGCGTGTGCCTGTTGCAATTCAGCTTGAGCTTCTTGTACCTTCTTAACAGTTTTGTGCAGCTCACCATGTGCAGAGAGGTCTAATTCTTTGGCAGCCTTCTCTGTGGATTTAAAAGCGATCAGATGCTCTTGTTCGTCCACGTTTGATCCGTAGGCATCCAACGAGTCACTTTCAGGCTGCAAACATTCGCTACGCCTTACAGGTTGCGCGTAAGCTCTTTCTCCTCTCCTGAAGGATTTTTCTTAAAGTAAAGCCTCCTCCTCTCTGACAGCTCGGATCAGTTCCAGGTACTTCAGTTCTTGATTACCTTCCCTGCTTCTCAGCTGCAGCATCACTGGATCTAGAGGTTGAGCGCCCCTCAGGATCTGTTTTATTCAGCTCTTATCTACTTCAGCCGGTTCGGCCCCTTTCTTGAGGAGTATCTGGTGCAGAATCTTATCTAGGCGCCTCATATATTCGGTCATTCTCTCACCTTTCCGCTGGTAGGTGTGTTCATACTGATATACGAGCTCTGCAGCCTTTTCCGTTCGCCCAAAAACTTCCTCCAGAACATTTAAATAATCTAAAGCAGTGCAGTCTTTCTTGCTCAATTTTAGGTTTCTTACAGCCTCTGACGCAGGTCCCTTTAAGCTCTTGGTGATCCTTTGCTTTTTCTGTGCTTCAGGGACGTCCCATTCATCCAGAGCCTGCATCGCCTGTTCCACCCATTCTTCGAAGGTTTCTTCTCCCGCCGGAGTTGGTACGTTTCCTGTAAAATTTCTCAACCGTCGATAACCAAAGTTAGTGGGCGGAGGGCTTGTTCTCTGACATTTAGCCAGCAAATCTCCAATAGCCACTATAAATTCAGGCCCGATCATGGCCAACGGACTGGGCGCGGGAACACTTGCGTATTCACCACGTGGCGCACTTGGCTGAATCAGTTGGACTTCCACCTCATCGGTCAGCTTCACGCTCGCACCCTGAAAACACACTGGAACACCCTTTCTCCACTCAAAAAGAACATACGTGTGAGAGGTATCTGGGTTCTCTTTAATGTCCAGCATTAACCCCGATGATCTGGTGTCAGCGTGGCCACGGCCTGGCGAATCTGATCTTCGGCCCAAGTGTCTGCAGGAATATCCATGACTATACACAATTCTAACTGACTACTGTGCTCCTCACACCACTTGGCAGCAGTGTCTGGATCCATATTTAACCCTTTAAATGTGTTTTTTCCAGAGACTGGATCCCGGAAACGAGCCCCCACGTGTAGCGCTCACTCCCGGAGGAGCCGCTGAAATTGAACCTCGGGTCAGTCTCCCCGCACTAGGGAATAAATATACTCCAGCACCGTCGTGGATTTTATAAATTATATAGTTTACTGGATAAACTGACATATAAGGAGTAACACGGTATACGTATATATATTTACAGTACTTCGTAATGCGGGAAATGCGCAGCGGAAAAAGAAATACAATGCTTTGGAATGCAAGAAACGCGCAGCGGAAAAGGGAAAAATATATATATAACCCCCTTTTGTGGTTGGGGAGTGAGTCCCGTACAGGTTATGTCCCAAAGAATGTATGTGTGTGTGTGTGTATTGGTACCCGGGTACAATATTCAACTGGCCAGTGAATTATTTATGAAGTATCTTCGACTAGTCAAGTTGGGGCCCTGTGGGTTTTGAAACAAACTGCAGCGTGCTTTAGATTTTCACAATGGCCTGGAAGGCCTCTCACCCATCCGCCAGATACTCTGTGCTCCCCTCGACCCAGGACGTCTCTCCGCTCGATTTTGACTGGGGATCTTTGTGTCACCGGCTCCGCTGTCTTGCTTGTCTGTATCTGCCACAAGATTTCCAGCTCACCGCCTGCACTCCCTGTTTGATCGATCTGCGGTGCTCCTAACTCAGGGTCCTCCAGCTCACTCGGTATCAACTCGGGTTACTGCGGTGGATCACTAGGTCTTCATAAGATAAGGAGGAAAACCCGGTCTCCAGCTCGGTCAGGCCGCACCTGCGCTCTGGCCTGGTCACTGTCCCGTTCAGCTACACTGCGTCTTGCTCCTCTCACTCCTAGGCGCGCTCTGCCAGCTCTTTCCACGAGGCTCAGGATGTCAGCGTCTCTCCCCCACCCACTTCCTGTCCCCGCCCGCAAAGCATGCCGGGAAATGTAGTCCCAATGTCCCATGTCTCACATCACACTTGTCTCCCTCCGGTGGCCAAACACAAGTACTACAACGGCAGGGAATTTAAAACCAGCGCTACACTTCTAAAACGGGATTGTTTGTTGAAGTCGGCAAGTGTTCGTGACACTGTTTCAAGTGGGATGCTCTCCCATTACTGAGAATGGAGGTTGCGAAGATGTTGACCTGGGTTGGGACCTGCAGCCGATCGATGCAAACCGTTCCTAAGATAGCCCATCCGAGTGCAGACTTACGGGCAAACGGAGAACCTGTTGGGCCTCTAACTTGATCATATTGGAGGAAAGCTTCGGAGGCATCCAATCCCAACAACAGCAGGATTTCAGCTTCGGGGTCTAGGGCAGGAAAGAGGCTAGCCATGTGTTTCAGGTGAGGTATATTGCTTGCAACCTCTGGTGTCGCAATCTGGTTGCGATTATCTGGCAAAGCGTCCCATTCTAGCAATGGTGGCAGTTTGAGTTTTGTACTTCCATCTAACGATTCTATGCAGAACCCAGTGACTTTCCTCCCCGCTGTGTGCTGGGAACCAGTGCAAGTTGATATCGTGAATGGTGTGTCTTCAGTTTGGAAGTTAAAGATATTGGAGACTGCTGACCTGGCTAACGAGTGATTGCTTTGTCCGTCCAGCATCACATACATCTTCACAGCTCCTTCAGGGCGTCCAGCTGAGTAGACTTTGGCTTGCTAGATCTCGTGGCATAAGCGGGGGACTGCTGAGCCACCACATACATTCGTGCAGTTGATAGTCGCTGTTACCTCTGGGTGTGCTTCGGTGTCGTCCTGAGACTCCTTAGTCGAAGGAGGGGTAGGAGTTGTCCGTTGTGTTGACTCGTCAGTCTGGATGCAGTGCGCCTGGGTGTCTGTCACTTCTGCATAAGTGACATTGCACCTTAGCTGTACAAGCTTTGGCCATGTGCTCTGTAGACTCACAACACTTGTAGCATACTCTGTACTCCCTGAGCAAAGCTTTCCTATCTTCTAAGGGCTTCTTTCCGAAGTCTCTGCACTTGTTCAGAGGGTGCGGGGACTTGTGGAGTGGACAGAGAGCATCTTAATTCGTTCCTAGGGTTTCAGGTGGCGTTCTCGTCGACGGATGCTCATCTGACTTTCTTGTGGGCGAAGTAGCAACCTGTGTTTTGTGCACAGACACAAAGGTCCTTTCCCTTGCAGTTTGTGTTGTACTCTTGGTGACGTCAGAGTTATAGTTGGCCTTTCTGGTGGTAGGGAACTCTGTTTCTCTGAAGCTTCGGTTTCGAGGGTCGTTGCACCGCTTCGTTTGGTAGGCAACAAATTCTGGAAGTGCGGCGAAGGGAGGGTCTCTTTCTAGGTTGCGCTCTCTAAATTCATCTGATAGTTCGATCCATTTTTCGATTAAGTGTGTGGGTAATTTTCTAACGATAGGTCTCTGTGTTCTGTGCTGGTCGAGACATGTCAGTCCCGTTAGGTTAGGATCTTCTTTGGCTGCTCGCAACTGCGTAAGAAGGATAGAGAAGTCCAATAACCTGTCAGGTTGGTTCATGCGGATGACTGGGAAATCGTTGACACGATCTAACAGCGAGGATTCCGTCAACATGGATGCAACATACCGTTGATCAAGCACTTCCCAGGCTTGTTTAAGAGCGATGACTGGGTCAACGAGCTGAGATGAATAGATATCTTTCACTACTCATGTAGATTCTGGTCCTAGCCAAGCCATCAGATGTATGATCTCCTCGATAGGCCGTAACCTTTCATCGCGAACAGTGTGTAAAAAGATGTGCTTCCATAGTAAATAGTCTCTGCCTGGCTTGTCAGAAAAGTTCTGTGCCCCTCTTGAGGCCAAATCCACCTTCCCTTGTCGAGGTGGCCATTCTATGTTTCTTCCCCAGGGTGTCGTAAAATCCATCTGGGCTGTATAGGGGTTGTATTTGGGGGGAGATGGTAAGTTGAACCCCATGGAATTGGTGAAAGCAGGTTCAGGGGCCTCCTGTGGGTTCTGGCAAGCAAAGTCCCTCGGATCAGGCGCGGATGCTAAGTAAGGACAGCCGGTCTGTGTCTGCAGAACACTTGTTGATTATTATGTCTTGCCATGCCACATGTGATGGTTGTTCCTTTCGCTGCAGGGTAGGTCGACCATATTCGATGGGCCTCACGTTCGTCCTTAAGTTGCCTTGCGGCTGTGGCTGGAACACTGCTGCCTCCACATTAAAGTTGTGGTTCGCGGCTACTTTTATGCCTGCCTGCTGAGGATCCTTCACTAATGCTGAAGGAACAATCTGGTTACCCCTTGTGTTTTGGTTTCTTAGGGTAAGTTCTTCCGCTCCTAGGAGGGTTTCTAGCTGTGCGGATTTTGCGCTGTCAGCATTCTGACTAGTTTGCGGAACTAGTGGTTGAGATTCTCCTCCTCGTCCCTGCCGTAGAGAGTTCTGATCGTTCACGTAGGTTTTGACACAGTTCTGCAAGCTTTCTCCTTCCACCTGTGTAGAATCGAAGTTGAGGGAAGCATTGGCAGCTTCCGCCTGTAAAGCTGCGGCCCGTACTGCCTTTTTTGTGGCCTCCCGTTTATGATGAAGATATGCAAGGTTGGCCTGAGCTTTAGCCATTTCTTCACTTAGAAATCGCTCTTCATTTGCTACTTGCAGATCTACAGCAGCTTCATCAGCCTCAATTTGTGCTAGTATCACCAGGTGGTGAGTAGGGATGTGCGTTTCGGGTTTCAGAATTTCTGAATTTTCACGAAATTTCCCGATTCGTGTTTTTGGATGCGGCCGATTTTCCGAAAATTTTTAGATCCGAAAATGGCAGATCCGAAAAGTTTTCCGAGCCGAAACTAAATATTTTCGGAATTTTCGAATGGACTTGAAATGTGTCAAATCGAAATTTATTGCTTTGAAACGAGGAGAACAGACGTTCTGAAAAAACGAAAATTTCCGAAATCACGAAAAGTCGATACAAAAAACGAGCAAAGTGACACGAAAATACGAAAAATGGTGGATATTCCGAAAACATGTACAATTCCGAAAAACGAAAATTTCCAAAATCACAAAAAGTCGATACAAAAAACGTGCAAAGTGAAACGAAAATACGAAAAATGGTCGATATTCCGAAAAAAAATGTACCCGAAAAACGAGTCGAACCGAATCGAAACAGAAATCGGTCGAAACGAGCCGAATCGAAAAGTTTAAACATCCGAAAAATCGAACCAAATCGAACCGAAAAAAAAATCGGTGCACAAGCCTAGTGGTGAGACTCTCTTTACTCGATGCTCGGGACGAACAGCTGCGATAGGAGGATGCTTTGAAAGAATGAACGGAGTCTGCGACAAGAGTTTGCTGTGAAACGCTGCTACTCGTGTGAGACTGTGCTGGCTTGGTGTGAAAGGATGAGGCTTTCTTTGAAGCATAAGAGGCCTTGTTCGAGCGATGAGATAACTCCGACTCGACCTTCCTGTTGCTTGTGTCCATTGCCTGCAGATTTGTCTGATGAAAGTCATCACAGTTTGAAAGGAAAACCTCATGCTGTTTGTTGAACGCCTGGATGCTTTGTAAATCCGCTTGGAGATTTGGTTCTTCTAACTTTGACTGGATGAAGATAAGGCTATCCTAAACAAATGATAAATCCAGGTTAAGTATCCATGTAATTGGGCAGACTAGATGGGCAGAAAGGTTCTTATCTGCCAACATTTTTCTATGTTTCTATGTTTCTAAGATGAGATGGCGTTCGCTATCTTTCGACTTTAGATGTATCTTCCTCATGCATTCGTTCTCTATTGTGATGCGACTGGTAGAGAGCTCCCTTTTAGGTTTATAGCGGAGCTCTATTAGTTTATCTCGGGATTTAGTGTAGCTTTTGTAGTACCTATCCCACTCAGCCATTAGGCACGATCTCATTTCCTTGGTAAGCTCCCTATGCGCCCTCAGTTTATAATGTCTCTGAATTGCCTCTGCATCTTCTGAATTTTGGACAGCACACTCTTCATTTGAGTCAGGGTCGATTAGTAGGCCCAACTCTTTTGGCACGTCACAGCCTTCTGCCATTATTAAGGAGACTCACAAAATTGCCTAAACACTTTTAAAATTGTCAATGCAATTAATCTTGTGCCTCTGGGAAGCGCTGCTGGAGTGCGTTGCAGCTGGCGCAGTTCAGCTTGCGGCCTCTGGGAAGTGCTGCTGGAGTGCGTTGCAGCTGGCGCAGTTCACCTTGCGACCTCTGGGAGCACTGCTGGAGTGCGCTGTGGCTAGCGCAGTTCACCTTGCGGACTCTGGAAAGCACTGCTGGAGTGCATTGTAGCTTGCGTAGTTCACCTTGTGGCCTCTGGGTAGCGCTGCTGGAGTGCGTTGCAGCTGGAGAAGTTCACCTTGCGGTCTCTGGAAAGCGCTACTGGAGTGCGTTGCAGCTGGAGAAGTTCACCTTGTGGCTTCTGGTGAGCGCTGCTGGAGTGCATTGCAGCTGGAGAAGTTCACCTTGTGGCTTCTGGTGAGCGCTGCTGGAGTGCATTGCAGCTGGAGAAGTTCACCTTGTGGCTTCTGGTGAGCGCTGCTGGAGTGCGTTGCAGCTGGAGAAGTTCACCCTGTGGCTTCTGGTGAGCGCTGCTGGAGTGCATTGCAGCTGGAGAAGTTCACCTTGTGGCTTCTGGTGAGTGCTGCTGGAGTGCGCTGCAGCTGGAGCAGTTCACCTTGCGGTCTCTGGAAAGCTCTGCTGGAGTGCGTTGCATCTGGTACAGTTCACTTTGATATAAACGTCACAAATGGCCTTTAGGTGTATTTGCATAAAGTAAAGGTAAAACAGTCTTTCTTTGTTTCAAAGGCGAACGGGGTTAACATTCAAATGAAGCATGGGAGTGAATTTATTCAGGCCTTTTTTCCACTGTTCTGTCCCCACGGTGGCTTTTGTAGGAACAGACGGCTTCAACTCCGATGAAAGGCATATACAGATATTTATTTCCAGGCATTCATAATCAAAACTTACAGTCATTGAAAAGATTCA
Source organism: Leptobrachium leishanense (assembly GCA_009667805.1). Lineage (NCBI taxonomy): Eukaryota > Metazoa > Chordata > Amphibia > Anura > Megophryidae > Leptobrachium > Leptobrachium leishanense. The sequence continues at coordinate 35,582 of RXON01001704.1, read as the reverse complement.
TCTGGATCATTTATATCCTGTCCTTTTATACGGTGTGAAAAAAGGGTAATTTCACTCCCATGTGGAGAGAGAGCATGATGCAGCTTCTCCTGGAATCACTTCCTGAAGTACACACCCTCTTCCTACCAGGGGTGGATCCAGAAACAGGTTTCGGGGGGGGGGGCATTCTACCAGTTTTGGCCAAGAGCTGGTGTTGGGTTCGCAGTGACAGGCAGATATATTGGCCCCCAGCTCACATGGATATATATTGCCCCAACTCACATGGATAGATATATATATTGCCCCCAGGCTGCTCACATGGATATATATATTGCCCCCAGGCAGCTCACATGGATTATTATTATTATTATTCTTTATTTATAAAGCGCCAGCATATTCCGCAGCGCTGTACAATAAGCACAGTATAGACAGGGTTACAATACATTGAACAACATTTGACAAACAGTACAGGAGGAGATGAGGGCCCTATTCCCGTAGGAACTCACAATCTGGGAGGGTTGGGGTTGGAAACAGGAGGAGAGGACTGTAAGGTGAGAGTGATTGATGGTTGCGTCAGTGAGTTGGGTGGTAGGCTTCCCTAAATAGGAATGTTTTAAGGGAGTGTTTGAAGGAAGAGAAGTTAGGGGAAAGTCTGACAGTACGAGGGAGAGCGTTCCAGAGAGTGGGGGCTGCGCGTGAGAAATCCTGCAGTCTATCATGGGAAGAGGTGATGCGGGGAGAAGCTGGGCGCAGGTCACTGTTTGACCTTAGGGAGCGGGCTGGGGTGTATTTGGTGATTAGTGAGGACAGGTAGTGGGGAGCTGAGTTAGTGAGGGTTTTGTAGGTAAGGATAAGGATATATATATTGCCCCCAGGCAGCTCACATGGTATATATATATTGCCCCCAAGCAGCTCACATGGATATAGATATTTGCCCCAGCTCACATGTATATATATATTGCCCCAACTCCATGGATATATATTGCCCCCAGGCAGCTCACATGGATATATATATTGCCCCCAGGCAGCTCACATGGATATATATATTGCCCCAGGTAGCTCACATGGATATATATATTGCCCCCAGGCAGCTCACATGGATATATATATATTGCCCCCAAAGCAGCTCACATGGATATAGATATTTGCCCCAGGCAGCTCACATGGATATATATATTGCCCCCAGGTAGCTCACATGGATATATATATTGCCCCAGGCAGCTCACATGGATATATATATTGCCCCCAGGCAGCTCACATGGATATATATATTGCCCCCAAGCAGCTCACATGGATATAGATATTTGCCCCAGGCAGCTCACATGGATATATATATTGCCCACAGGCAGCTCACATGGATATAGATATTTGCCCCCAGGCAGCTCACATGGATATATATATTGCCCCCAGGTAGCTCACATGGATATATATATTGCCCACAGGCAGCTCACATGGATATCGATATTTTCCCCGGGCAGCTCACATGGATATATATATTGCCCCCAGGCAGCTCACATGGATATATATATTGCCCCCAGGCAGCTCACATGGATATATATATTGCCCCCAAGCAGCTCACATGGATATAGATATTTGCCCCAGGCAGCTCACATGGATATATATATTGCCCACAGGCAGCTCACATGGATATAGATATTTGCCCCCAGGCAGCTCACATGGATATATATATTGCCCCCAGGTAGCTCACATGGATATATATATTGCCCACAGGCAGCTCACATGGATATAGATATTTGCCCCCAGGCAGCTCACATGGATATATATATTGCCCCCAGGTAGCTCACATGGATATATATATTGCCCACAGGCAGCTCACATGGATATAGATATTTGCCCCCAGGCAGCTCACATGGATATAGATATTTGCCCCAACTCACATGGATATATATATTGCCCCCGGGCAGCTCACATGGGTATATTTGCCCTTAGCTCACATGGGTATATGTTGCCCCCCGCTTCATGGGTATATATTGCCCCCAGCTCCATGGGTATATTTGTCTCAGCTCCACAGGTATATTTGTCCCAGCTCCACGGGTATATTTGTCCCAGCTCCATGGGTATATTTGCCCCCACTCCATGGCTATATTTGCCCCCACTCCATATTATATTTCCCCCCCCGCTTCATGGGTATATTTGTCCCAGCTCCATGGGTATATTTGTCCCAGCTCCAGCTTCATGGGTATATTTGTCCCAGCTCCATGGGTATATTTGCCCCCAGCTCCATGGGTATATTTGCCCCCCTTCATGGGTATATTTGCCCCCAGCTCCATGGGTATATTTGCCCCCGCTCCATGGGTATATTTGCCCCCCGCTTCATGGGTATTTTTGCCCCCAGCTCCATGGGTATATTTGCCCCCCGGCTCCATGGGTATATTTGCCCCCCCAGCTTCATGGGTATATTTGTCCCAGCTCCATGGGTATATTTGCCCCCCGCTTCATGGGTATTTTTGCCCCCAGCTCCATGGGTATATTTGCCCCCCAGCTCCATGGGTATATTTGCCCCCCCCCAGCTTCATGGGTATATTTGCCCCCCGCTTCATGTGTATATTTGTCCCAGCTCCATGGGTATATTTGCCCCCCCAGCTTCATGGGTATATTTGTCCAGCTCCATGGGTATATTTGCCCCCCCCCCGCTTCATGGGTATATTTTCCCCCAGCTCTCACCTCTTTGCTGGTCCAGGCCAGGCTCTGCCGGCGTTCTCCTCTTCTCCCTGGCCCCCCACGAGGCGACAGGCGAGTGGCCGCTGACATGTAGCTTGGCCACTTGCTGGGAACCACCTGACCAGCCGCGCAGTCGTGTTCTCGCGATATCACGCGGCTGGTCAGGTGGTTCTCGTCCCAGGCGAGCGACCAGGCTGCATGTCAGCGGCCGCTCGCTCGTCAGAAGGGAGAAGAGAACGCTGGCTGGCGGCGATTTTCTCGGGGGGGGGGGGGGCAATTGCCCCGTTGCCCCCCCTCTGGATCCGCCCCTGCTTCCTACCAGCATGCAAAGCTTCTCAGCACCAATTAGACACATACAGGGTTATTCAAAGAGATCCGAATTGCTTGAGAAAGGTAACCGAACGCTGAAAATCAGCATTCGGTTACCTTTCTTGGCCATTCGGCTATCCAGAGAGCAGGCAATTCGCCAAATCCTGGCGAATTGCCTGCACATTCGGTGCCTGTTCGGTGCCTGTTCGAGGACAGTGAAATCCCCATGAAAAAGCACTGCTTCAGCTATTCAGAGAACACAAACCAGCAGTGAAAGGTTCCCGAAATGCCCTGCCATTCGGTGGTTTAATTCAGCAGGTTTATTCAGTCGAATACCATAGGCTTCAATGTTAAAAATATTCCCGTTTTAATTCAATATCTAATAAACCGTTCATTATAAAATTCTGCAGTAAAGATTCTCTTATATTTATAGATTTTTAGGATATTTTAACCCTTAGTGACCGGGCGTTTTACACGAATCCGTCCGTTCGTGACCGCTGCTTTTACGTTTCTGCCGCTCTTAGTGTTTACGTCAAATTTTCCTCTTACTCGTTTATGTAACCCACACATATTTTACACTGTTTTTCTCGTCACTAAATGGACTTTATAAAGATACCATTTTTTTCATCATTTCATATAATTTACTATAAAAAATATTGTGAAATATGACACAAAAATTGAAAAAAACACCACTTTTTCTAACTTTGACCCCCAAAATTTCTTATGTATCAACAACCGTCAAAAAAAATTAATTCCTTAGTAGTTTTTAAATTTAGTACTGAGTTTAGCAATACCCAATGTTTACATATTCCTCACTTTTTTCCTTATTTTATGCAACAATAAGTGCAAGTAGCACTTTGCCATTTCAAAGAGTTTATTTTCAAAACTAGTGATAGTGACATTGTAACACTGATATCTGTCACTAATTCCTGAATAACCCTCCACATATACATATTTTTTTAAAGTACACAAATCAAGGTATTAAACTTGGGGTATTTTGACTCTTTCCATGCAAACCATTTTACCACAAATCTATGCCAAAGTTTGAGAAAAAAAAAATTTGGTGATTTTTTTTTTTGAACGCAATTTAAGAATACATGTACTGTGAACTTTAAGGTTTACTGCCAAAAAAGCACCCCAAAATATGTTCAGCAACATCTTCTGAGTAAATTGATACCACCCAAGTATAGGTATGTCGGGTCATTTGGGGGCTAAAAGGCCTTATTTGGGGGTGCGCATTTCAGTTTTCCAACTTGGAATTTTCACATTTCGTCATCATGCACCCATGTCCTATTTGGGACATTTTTGAAGCCGGCCAAAGTAATTTACCCCCATCAAACCATATATTTTTAGAAAGGGCACACCCTGGGGTGCTTCAAAGAGTTGTATTTTACACACTTTCCATGCACTAGCTCTATGTCAAACTTTCAGGTAGTCACTTTTTGTGTTATTTTTTCACACACATTGTACTTTAGGCATGAATTGTCAAATCCAGTTATGGGTTACTGCCAAAAAACACCCCCAAATATGTTCAGCAACATCTTCTGAGTAAATTGATACCACCCATGTATAGGTATATCGGGTCATTTGGGGCTAATAGGCCTTATTGGGGGTGCGCATTTCAGTTTTCCAACTTGGAATTTTCACATTTCGTCATCATGCACCCATGTCCTATTTGGGACATTTTTGAAGCCGGCCAAAGTAATTTACCCCCATCAAACCATATATTTTTAGAAAGGGCACACCCTAGGGTGCTTCAAAGAGTTGTATTTTAACACTTTCCATGCACTAGCTCTATGTCAAACTTTCAGGTAGTCACTTTTTGTGTTATTTTTTCACACACATTGTACTTTAGGCATGAATTGTCAAATCCAGTTATGGGTTACTGCCAAAAAACACCCCAAAATATGTTCAGCAACATCTTCTGAGTAAATTGATACCACCCATGTATAGGTATGTCGGGTCATTTGGGGGCTAATAGGCCTTATTTGGGGGTGCGCATTTCAGTTTTCCAACTTGGAATTTTCACATTTCGTCATCATGCACCCATGTCCTATTTGGGACATTTTTGAAGCCGGCCAAAGTAATTTACCCCCATCAAACCATATATTTTTAGAAAGGGCACACCCTAGGGTGCTTCAAAGAGTTGTATTTTAACACTTTCCATGCACTAGCTCTATGTCAAACTTTCAGGTAGTCACTTTTTGTGTTATTTTTTCACACACATTGTACTTTAGGCATGAATTGTCAAATCCAGTTATGGGTTACTGCCAAAAAACACCCCAAAATATGTTCAGCAACATCTTCTGAGTAAATTGATACCACCCATGTATAGGTATGTCGGGTCATTGGGGGCTAATAGGCCTTATTTGGGGGGTGCGCATTTCAGTTTTCCAACTTGGAATTTTCACATTTCGTCATCATGCACCCATGTCCTATTTGGGACATTTTTGAAGCCGGCCAAAGTAATTTACCCCCATCAAACCATATATTTTTAGAAAGGGCACACCCTGGGGTGCTTCAAAGAGTTGTATTTTAACACTTTCCATGCACTAGCTCTATGTCAAACTTTCAGGTAGTCACTTTTTGGGTTATTTTTTCACACACATTGTACTTTAGGCATGAATTGTCAAATCCAGTTATGGGTTACTGCCAAAAAAACCCAAAATATGTTCAGCAACATCTTCTGAGTAAATGATACCACCCATGTATAGGTATGTCGGGTCATTTGGGGGCTAATAGGCCTTATTTGGGGGGTGCGCATTTCAGTTTTCCAACTTGGAATTTTCACATTTCGTCATCATGCACCCATGTCCTATTTGGACATTTTTGAAGCCGGCCAAAGTAATTTACCCCCATCAAAGCATATATTTTTAGAAAGGGCACACCCTGGGGTGCTTCAAAGAGTTGTATTTTAACACTTTCCATGCACTAGCTCTATGTCAAACTTTCAGGTAGTCACTTTTTGGGTTATTTTTTCACACACATTGTACTTTAGGCATGAATTGTCAAATCCAGTTATGGGTTACTGCCAAAAAACACCCCAAAATATGTTCAGCAACATCTCTGAGTAAATTGATACCACCCATATATAGATTTGTTCTGTTGTTTTTGGGGTACTACGCCAATCTTGACTTGTGCTTGTCAATTTTCTAATTTGACATACAGTATCTTCTTTGCTTATCTTCTTTTTAGGGGCCTTTTTACATACCCCAGTTTTATGAACGTGCATATATTTGGTAAGCTAACACCCCAAAGTATTGTAAATGGAGTGTTTTTATGCTATGGATGCATCCGTTTGCTCCAAACAAACTGGATACAGTTTGGTGGTCATTTTTCATTTTCACACCCACATCAGTTTTGGACTGTGATTTAGGAGACACTGTTGTTTGTTACTGCATGAAAACTCTCCAGGTTGTTTTCTGCAAGGTCTCCTGAGTACACCCATGCCCCCCATGCATAGGTTTGCCAGGATTTTGGGAAGGTTCAAATACAATTTTTATGACTTTGTCATTAGAGTTGAAATTGAGATTATTTCTTCAGCTAGGCCTATCTTTGGTTTTGGGTCTACCGCATACCCCAGTTTGAATTATTGCCAGAAAATTGTTTATATTTGTTATGTTGACACCCCAAGGTATTGCATATGGAGTGCTTTGATGCCATGGATGCAACGGTTTTAGCCCAAAACATTTGAGAAGGTGTGTGGTGTAATTTTTCAATTTTCAGATTTTTACGCCCACAGTAGTTTTGGACTGTGATTTAGGAGACACTGTTGTTTGTTACTGCATGAAAACTCTCCAGGTTGTTTTCTGCAAGATCTCCTGAGTACACCCATGCCCCCCATGCATAGGTGTGCAAAGATTTTGGCAAAATACAGCACCAATTGTAGAACATAAAAATACGAATAAAATGTAAAAGTCTGGTGCCTGTCAAACTGGGGATGCTCTCTAGGGGGCACAGGCTGTTGTCACTGAAGTGCATGAAACGCAAAATGTTTTCATACCTTCTACGTGACATTGATTGGGGGTAAATGGGGGTAGAGCAGATGGGGCTACTGCTCCAGTAGGAGCGAATTGAGGGCTTCTTTATGATGCCCTCAGCATAGTAAGTGCCCAGAATTTCAGAAATTCTGGCACATCTAGCGGGGTCCATTGCTGCCTGCCAAGTAGGAGTCTGGCTTCGCAGCACAATGCTGATGGGCATACAGATTTGATTGGGCCACGATGTGCCCAACAAATCATCCCCCATAAACACCTGCAAAAACTGTGTGGCGGTAAATCCTGCAACATCAATATTGATGCCAGGATTTGCCGTGAAAGGAGGGATATCTGGCCTCTGGCGATGAGGCACTACCCACTCCTCAGCTGGAGCTGTGCGTCTCCTGCTGGCAGGTGGTGACCCAGGATCTGCATCAGAAACATCACTAGATACATCAGCCAGCGTAGATAATGTATCTAGCGACGTCTCTGAGCAGTTAGCGGGTCGAAATGAGGGTCTGAGTCTGACGCAGATGCCTCAGATTCTGACGCCAGGATGGCATATGCCTCCTCGGCGCTGTACACCCTCTCAGACATTATATATAATAGATTATAAAATTTTATAATTATTATATATATATAAGCGGATTGTTGGTTCTTAGAAGAACCGTTGGGTTCACAAGAAAATACAAATAAACACCTAAATCTCTCTAAATCCCTCTAAACCTGCCTCAATTCTTCTAAATCTCCCTAAATCTCTCTAAATCTGCCTCAATTTTTCTAATCTCACTAAATCTCACTAAAATCTCTAACCTGTCAAATCTGATCTCTCTCTCTCGCTCACCAAAACACAAGTGAGGAGAGGGAGGGAGAATCACAGAGGTCAGAGCCAATATTTACAAAATATTGACCTGACCTGACAAATTAGAAATTTATTTTTGATTTTTTCTAACTTCTGATTGGATGTTGCTAGCCTGCCTCTCTGATGAGGCAGGCTAGGAACATCCCACTCAGCCCCAGATGACCCTGCCCTTAGAACCCTAACCCTAGCCCTAACCCTAGCCCTACCCCTACCCCTAACCCTACCCCTAACCCTACCCCTACCCCTAACCCTACCCCTACCCCTAACCCTACCCCAACCCTAACCCTAACCCTAACCCTACCCCTAACCCTACCCCTACCCCTAACCCTAACCCTACCCCTAACCCTACCCCTACCCCTACCCAACCCTAACCCTACCCCTAACCCTACCCCTAACCCTACCCCTAACCCTAACCCTAACCCTAACCCTAACCCTACCCCTAACCCTAACCCTAACCCTAACCCTACCCCTAACCCTAACCCTACCCCTATCCCTACCCCTACCCCTACCCCTAACCCTAACCCTAACCCTAACCGTCAGTTTATTTTATTTATTTTTATTTTACTTTTTTTTCACTTTTTTTTACACTTTTTTTTACACTTTTTTTTACTCTGCTGGGTGCCTTGATCCTCGAGGCACCCAGCAGAGCACCTGATCACTGATGTGATCGTTTTTGTACTGAGTGCCACGATACCTCGTGGCACTCAGTACTTCCTGCCGCTACCGGAAGTGATCGCTCGGGGGAGCGATCACGGACGGACCGGCGGCAGGTAAGCATATTGCAAAGGATGTCGAGGCATCCTTGTAATATACTCAGAGCAGCTAAGCGATCCGATCGCTTCCAGCGCTCTCTAGAAGTGCCGGGCACCTCTCCGGTGTGAAACCGGATGTTGGTCGCTCCGGGGAGCGATCACATGGTGCCCCGGCACTTCTAACCACCATTGCACGGCTGCCTGGACTCCCAGGCATCCTGCAATGGCGTTTGAGCTGCTGGAAGCGATCGATCGTTCCAGCGCTCAAAAAACGGCAGGACGTACCATGTACGTCAGCGGGTCTAAGAGGACCCGCTGCAATGACGTACATGGTACGTCCTCGGTCCTTAAGGGTTAAGCATTTTTCTGAATTTTTTTATTTTTATTTTAACCACATCACTGCGGAGGACCCGATCGCTGGCCCCCCCGGTGCGGGCTGACATCCTTGATGTCAGCCCAGCACCCGGAACCGCCGCCGGAGTAATTAGGTGTCATCGCGGGGGCGCGATGACACCTAATTCAGGCGCCCCCCCCGCATGTGCAGAGGAGGCGCCTGAAAGGGAGAGGGGGGGAGGACCTCTCTCCCTCCCGATCGGCGGCATGCAGGGGGTTAACCCAGGCACCGTTTGGAAGGGCACAGCCTGCCCTTCCAAATGGTACCTGGCATTAACCCCATGGGGGTCGGATCACGAATCGGCGCCCAAAAGCACCGGTTCGTGATCCTTTCCCGGAGCTGGCCGACATCTTGGATGTCGGCCAAGCTTCCGGGAATGCCCCCTGAGGACTGGAGTCCAGTCCTGGAGTTAACCCCTAACTGCCACCAATGGTGGAGATAGGGGGTTCCAATGAACCCCCTATCTCCCGATCCGTTGGCAGTTAGGGGTTAATGTTTGGTATTGTTGGATCGGCCAGAGCATGGCCGTTCCAACAATACAAACATGAGTATGAAAAAAGGTTTTAAAAAAAAAATAAAAATAAAATAAAAATAAAAAATATTTAAAAACAAAATTATATAAAAAAAAAATAAACAAGTTTTTTTCTTTTTTTGGTTCGTTAATTGCAGCAATATTGTTCCCATTTCAATTATAATGTGAACAATAATGCTGCACTAACGATTTTTGTATGCGGTGCGTTTGTTAAAAATCGTGTAACCCAAAAAAAAATGTAACGAGACCCCATCTCTAATTTTTTTAACAAGCGCACCCCATACAAAAATATAACCGCAATTGCTCGCATTTTTAAAATGTGAAAAAAAAACACTTTACACGTTGTAAATTATTGAAAATCATATTTTATTGAATTTTTTGTTATAATAACAGAACATGATGTATACATATAATAATGACATATTATGAATCTGCCGAGTCTGACGGAAAGAACGATATATAATGTCTGGTCATTACTAAAATAAGCCTTCAAGGGGCGTGTCTGGCCGCCATGAGGAGCAGTCGCATGTGAGAGGAGCTCCAGGGAACGCGCCGGTATAACCCACCGACAGCTGCATTTTGAAGCGGCGGATTCCCGCGATTTCGGGCAAGCAGGGCGCCTGAAGACTGGGGGAGTGAAATATGGCCCCACCGAAAGGGTCCAGAGGTCAGGACGGGCCGGGATCGGTCCGAAAAGTGAAGGCCCTAAACATCCAAGATGGCGGCTATCGAGATGCACACTCGCCGAGTTCCATGGACGGCTCTGATGAAGGTATGCAAATGCTTCCCTCAGGCTCCACACCAGCATTGGAAACCCAGATTAGAGCAATGTTGGGAGAATTGAGGGACACACTGCAAAATGACTTTAAAAACATAGTGGCAGATCTCCATAAAGATATAAGGGACCTGGGCGACCGTACAGATCAACTAGAGACCAAGACCGATGACCTGTGTTTAGCGCACAATGAACTGGTTGACGCATTTAAAGACCTCAAAGCATCCCACGAGAGGCAAGGGGCTAAACTGGCGGACCTAGAGGATCGCTCACGGCGAAATAATATAAGGATAAGAGGGGTCCCCGAAACGGTGAAACCTGACGGCATTCGGGACTATATCTACCGGCTCTTCCAAACGCTGCTCCCGGAGGCCTCGGAGACAGACATGCAGATGGATAGAGCGCACAGGGTGCCCAAACCTAAAAACCTAGACCCCTCGGTGGCTCGAGACATCCTAGTGAGAGTGCACTTCTTTCAGGTGAAGGAAAAATTGCTATCGGAAGCCCGGAGACAGGGGCCCCTTCCTGCACCGTTTTCGGACACTCTTTTCTTTCCAGACATGTCCGCAGCCACAATGGCTAAGCGGCGTGAATTTAACCCGATCACTAAAATTCTCAGGAACCATGAGATTCAATACCGGTGGGTACTCTGAAGGAGTGGGCTCTCTTGGATGAATTTACACCGCCGAGACAGGCCCCACCATCGCCATCGAAAGTCTCCCCAGAGTGGCATAGTGTCAACACCATGAAATGATAAGAGATCGAAGGATTTGAGGTTCGTGCTAGATGAAACTGTTCCCTACGACAAAGATATAGCCTTGGGCCCGGAGTCGTGATGGATGCACAAATCGAGGTGGGGGCGGCGTCTTCCTGGAGGCTCTGGCACCTGCCCTAGGCCAGGATCCGACCTTCCACCCTCCCCCCAAGGCCTTGGGGCGAGCTGTTAGCAGAACTCAGCTCAAGGAGGCTGTTCACACTGTATATGGAGGGAGTAATGAGCGCTCCCCATTTTTTCCTTTTTTCCTTTTTTCTACCTTTTTCTATTTTTTTTTCTTTTTTGTTTTGTTTGTTTTGTTTGTTTTTTCCCTTTTTGTCTGGGGAAAAGTTTCTGTTTTCTACTTCACTCCTGACATCGCCCGGTTGGCGAGCATCGAGACAATGCAGTTTAAAGTTCGAAAGGCAAACACATGGCGGGACGTTCCACGCTGAAAGTGTTCTCAATGAACACTAAGGGACTGAACATCCCGCATAAGAGACATTCGTTATACGCAGATCTCAAATCGGCCTCCCCTGACGTTGTCTGCTTGCAAGAGACACATTTTAAGAGACAAGCACACCCTTGTTTATACCTACCACAATATACCACTCATCTTCATGCTATGTCGCCAACGAAATCCAGAGGAGTGTCGATCCTGATCCATAAGAGAGTGGCATTTCAACTCCATTGTAGGGTGATGGACCCGAATGGTAGTTTCCTTTTACTAGTCTGCTCCCTCAATCACAACGTATACACTATCGCAAACATTTATTGCCCTAATGAATCACAACGCCCGGTCCTGGGAAAGGTACTGACTCGACTGGCAGGTATCTCATCAGGCACGCAAATTGTCTGCGGAGACCTAAATTTAACCATGGACATTCCTACACAAGCATCTAAGAGACAGAGAAAGGAGGGACTGCAAAATACAGCGGTACTAGCAGGACACCACCTTTTTGACGTCTGGAGACTGCTTCACCCGGGAGAGGTGGACCTCACCTTCTTTTCCATGGCGCACAAAGTTTATTCCAGGATCGACTACATATTGGTGCAAGGTGAAACATTGAACCGAATCCGGGACTGCTCGATAGGTACCATATCACGGTCGGACCACGCCCCAGTCACTATTGAAATATCTGATTGTTATGATGCTCGCGGAAAGGCTCCGTGGTGGCTAAATGAATCACTTCCGGCACGGGTGGAGGTGCGGGAGGAAATAAGTCAGGCCTTAGTTAATTATTTTAAAGAGAACCGGTCCTCAGAGGTACCAGTGGGAACGGTGTGGCAAGCACATAAGGCCGTGATACAGGGAATTTTGATTAAATGGGGGTCTAGACTGAAGAGACAACACACTGAGCAGAGGCTGACGCTACTGAAGGACATCGACAAGGCAGATGTTTCTCATAAACAACTGCAGACTGGAGACTCCTTGACCAAAGTGACGGACTTACACAAACAGCTAATTGACATGGATAAAAGGGATTACTCCTGGGCCATTAGACGACTAAAGGCTAAATGTTATATATATAGTAATAAAGCAAGCAAAATGTTAGATAATAAACTAAGGGCAAGAGCCAGCCACTCCAGAATCCCACAGATAATGGATTGCAATGGTAACTTACACTATCAACCGCGGCATATAGCAGGATGTTTTGCAGACTATTACGAGGCATTATATGATCTAGGGGGGGACGTGAGTATACATTCCCCAATCCTACCTGACATTGTGCCATACTTGCAGAATCTTCATCTCCCCTCACTAACGGCAGAATTGGGTGACAGATTAACTACCCCTATAACACCAACGGAGTTATTATCGGTACTACGGTCTCTTCCAGAGGGGAAGGCCCCAGGACCCGAAGGTTTCACCGCTAAATATTATAAAAGCTTCGCATTGAATCCACACCTGCTCTCAGTTTACCAGGACATATTTACAAACGGCCATCCTCCGGGTGAATGGCTTAACGCACACATAATAACGCTACCTAAGACTACATCCCCATCCCAGTTGTGCTCTCAATACAGACCGATATCACTATTGAACGTGGACACTAAACTCTATGCCAAAATACTTGCAAATAGAATGTCGGAGATCATGCCACTTCTGGTCGCGGATGACCATGTGGGCTTCATAAAAGGTCGACAGGGGCCAGACAATACCATGAAGACATTAACATTAATGGAACAGGTCACTAGACAGAAACAACCAATTCTAATACTGTCCCTAGATGCCGAGAAGGCTTTTGACCGGGTCAATTTACTCTTCCTCAGACACGTACTCCTGAAATTTAACTTTCCCGCCCCGTTCATAACTGCGATATTTTCATTGCACACTCATCCCCGAGCCAAAATAATACAAGCCGACTTTAGTTCCAGGGACATCGCCATATCCAATGGCACGAGACAGGGGTGTCCTCTATCACCCCTACTCTACGCACTTGTGCTAGAGCCGTTAGCTCAGGCCATCCGTCAGTCCCCAGAGATTAGGGGGGTGGACGTAGGCCCCACGCAATGTAAACTGAGCCCGTTCGCAGACGACATCCTGTTAATGCTGACAGACCCGGCCACATCTCTACCCGCCTTACATACAGTCTTAGCAGAATATAGCAGAGTATCTTTTCACAAGATAAATGTTAAAAAATCACAAGCACTGCCATATCTGATTCCGAGGGAGGTCATCACACCCCTGCACAATCTATTCCCCTACGAGTGGAGAACCTCTCATCCTAAATATTTAGGGATACAGATATCCTTCTCGCAAACGGAATTATTCCAGTATAATTACAAACCAATAACCATGGAATTAGGCCGACTATGCCATAAATGGTCGGGTATGGAGGTGTCCTGGGTGGGACGCATGGCAACAGTAAAAATGTCTTTGCTTCCGAAAATTCTTTACCTTTTCAGAGCTGTGCCAGTGCGGCTCCCTAGGGGCTACCTCCAGGCCCTCCAGAGGGTGCTCACGAGATTCATATGGAGAGGGAAAAGGCCGAGAGTGAGTTTAGCTTTGTTTGCATCAACCACGGAACCGAGGAGGAATGGGGGTACCAGATCTGAACCTTTATTATACGGCATCACTGCTGTCGCACACTCACCAAATTTTCCAGGGCAAAATAGGACCACAATGGGCCAGACTAATATCAAACACCTTTCTTCCGTTCGATACGGGAGCCTTACTCTGGCTCAACAAGAGTTTGCGACTGAAACTACCGCTCATTCCCCCCCTCGCCAATCTGCTAATTAAAATATGGGACACTAACATGTCTAAACTGACCATATTCCATCCCCTTCCGATGGCTACACCGATTTCGGCATTTAAACTCTTATTAACAGACTTTAACTCAACCCCCTGGATAGCGTGTAATGTGACCCGGGTTTATCAACTGTTCTCACAAGAGGGGCTGCTCAGCTTCCCCCAATTAACCACTAAGTTCGCACTTCCATCTACCCTTTGGTTTTCATATAAAAGACTGAAATCCTATCTTACGATCTGGGGCCTGGGGGGCAAGATCACATCGCCCACACCACTCTTATCCCCATTTGAGGACAAATGTACACAGACAACGGACAGGCAAGGACTGATTTTATTATGCTACAACAACCTAATCCATACCCCCCGCTTAAACGGTGGAGGTTCCAGATAGCGTGGGAAGGGGATGTGGGACAAGATTTTCGGGCAGAGGTATGGGCGAAAAGGTTTGAGGACGATACGGGGAAGTTTTGTTGTGCAACACTGGGGGAGGCCAGAAAGAAACTGCTGTATAGGTGGTATTTGACACCTGATAGAGAAAGCCATATAACAAAGGATGTACTGCCAACGTGCTGGAGATGTGGAGGAGAGAGAGGTTCATACTTCCACGTATGGTGGACGTGCCCCAAGATAGAGGCATGGTGGAGGGAAGTGGCGCTTCTGAGCTCAAGGTTTGTAGGTAGTACAATAGATCCCCTCCCAGAGATCTTGCTCATACAAATGTTTCCCACGACATTATTCAGACATCAGAAACAGATGTTGGCACACATACTGTCGATAGCCTCCCTTCTGGTAGCGGCGAAATGGAAATCAGAGGAGATTCCTCCTATATCAGCTATTACAACACGTCTCGATGATTTTCACCTACTAGATAGTATATCCAGGAAGGTGGCAGGGTCGAACCCAATTAAGAGAAACTTTTGGTTCATCTGGGATGCATATAAATTATCCTGTACTAACTAGATTAAAGGCACACGTTCTGTAAACATTTATGAAAGACCTGGATGTTTCAAAACAAAAGCGATGCTAAGTATTTCTCACAAAATTTTGCCAACTTTTCCATTTATTCGTCTTTAACGTGAAAATGTTGAAATTTTTCCTTTATCTTTTTCCCTTTCCTTTTTTTTTTTTTCTCTTGCTCTATCCTTTTTGCTTTGCTCATTGTTTTATTTTTTTTTATTAATTGAGTAACTATTTAAGTTTTGTTGTTCATAACTTATTCTGATATACCAAAGTTGACATTCATTTCTTGCAATGTTATGTAAATTGCACTGAAAATAAATAAAAACTTTTAAATTGAAAAAAAAATAAGCCTTCAAAACATGTTTACACATGATGAGCAAAATCGGTAAAAATGACCTCAGCACAGGGGCGGGAAATGCCTCAGCAGCGAAAGGGTTATGTTTACTTATTTTTTCTGTAACAGCCCTTTTTATTATCATTCATTGGATCATATGTAAATTTCAGACATTTTCGCTCAGTAGTTTCTTTGCAAACAGCGTTTCACTTTTCAATCATTCATGCAAACTATTTTCCTAATTTATTCACTGCCTCTTCTGCGGTGTCAGCTGCTTGTGTTGTGATCGGCTCCTGCTCGGGCTTTTTCCGTGGTGTTCGGCAGGTTAATCCAGATGTTTTTGCGTGTTTTCTACGTGCATTCGCTGGGTTTTGCGGTTAGTTTTCGTCAGGTTTGCAGCAGCTTTTCCCTGCAATTCGGGGACCCTGTGGTGTTTGCTGAATACACTGCAGGGTCACCGAAATGGGATCGGCAAAAGGAACCGAATTGAAGAGAACGAAAAGTCACCGAATGTGCGGTGACTTTCCGAATCTCTTTGAATTACCCTGATAGATCTGATCGCATGTCATAAAACTACGGTTTCTTGAAGACATTTCCTTTAAGGGGACAGTTCTCAATTCCTATAATGCCATGTCTTACAATTACTGACTATTCTCAGGCTTCTCTAGTCAGCACACTCATACACACCGCACATTACTGTGAGTTTTATTGCTGGGGGGTTCTGTGATACGCTCATACACACTGCACATTACTGTGAGTTTTATTACTGTGGAGCTCTGTGATACGCTCATACACACCGCACATTACTGTGAGCTTTATTGCTGTGTAATTCTGTGATACTCTCATACACACTGCCCATTACTGTGAGTTTTATTGCTGTGGGGATCTGTGATACGCTCATACACACTGCACATTACAGTGAGTTTTATTGCTGTGGGGCTCTGTGATACGCTCATGCACACTGCACATTACTGTGAGTTTTACTGTTGTGGAGCTCTGTGATATGCTCATCCACACCACACATTACTGTGAGTTTTATTGCTGTGGTGCTCTGTGATACGCTCATCCACACCACATATTACTGTGGGTTTTATTGCTGTGGAGCTCTGTGATACGCTCATACACACCACACATTGCTGTGAGTTTTGTTGCTGTGGTGCTCTGTGATACGCTCATACACATTGCACATTACTGTGAGTTTTATTTCCGTGGAGCTCTGTGATCCGCTCATACACACTGCACATTACTGTGAGTTTTATTGCTGTGGATTCTGTGATACGCTCATACACACTGCACATTACTGTGAGTTTTATTGCTGTGGATTCTGTGATACGCTCATACACACTGCACATTACTGTGAGTTTTATTGCTGTGGATTCTGTGATACGCTCATACACACTGCACATTACTATGAATTTTGCTGCTGTTGAGCTACAAAACAGCTGCAATAACGTCTGAAACTTGCACACACCTCTGCTTGGTCTCCCCAGGAGGATTTTCCATACAGACAATCAATAGGGTCCTCAGATTCCCCATTGATGTATTCAGGCTCACAGATAATATGGCTCAAAGAGTATGGGTAAAAAATTTAATTTGATAAAAATTACAAATAAAACAAATAAAGTAAAGTAAAGGGTCTCTCAGTATCTGACGCTTTTCATCTTGGTGGACTTTTTCAAGGATAGTGACCCCATTCTTTGTGATGTCTTAAATACTCTTTGAATCGATCTCTAATTGGATTTGGCACCTGCATAAGCAGAATTTGAGGATTTGCAGCGTCAGCTGAGTATATAAGATAAGCATACACTTCATTATTATCCTGTGAGCAAATTTTTTAGCAGGAGTTTACATGACTTGCAGAGTAACGCTATGTTGTTCCTCTATGCTTTTTTGTAGTGCACTTTAAACCTTTTCATACAGTTTGCTGTGTGTGGATGGAAAGGAGGAGCCATCTGATGGAGCACTACTAAGATACATATACCTGTTGATTTTGTACACGTCCTCCAGCTCTTAAGTGTCTAGCAATTGTGCATTTTCATTTTATTTTAAAGAAACAAGGCTTTTTACCACCATAGTTTTCAATGTAATTTTTTTCGCATTTTTATTAAATATTTATTAAACCGTTTAATATTTTCAATTGCAGCAATAAGCCATTTTGTTTATTTATTTTTTTAGGATTTTTTTGCATTTTTCGTGAATTTTTGGGTTAATCTTTAGGTTTCCTAACTTATTTTAAATGTAATAACAAGGTCTGTTATTTCTTTGCTGAACGCATGCAGCTGTATTTTTTTTTTTTGCAGTCCGTGTGCATTCAGCATTGAATTGGATGCATTACATTGTGTCAGAACTAGGAATGTAGTTTATCTGCGGTTGGGCACTGCTTACATCAATGAGGTTCTTCATATTACATTTATTAGGTGTTGGCTTGTACACTTATTAGGGTCGTCTGTATATGGTATGATGTTGTGATGTTTACTATAATCAGTAATCTTGACACTGTTGTGACATGTGAGTCAAGGATGGAACAAATGTCCTTATGGATCTTGGTTCAGATAACGTTTTCAATGGAGTAGATGTACGAATGTCTATGTATGGTGGGTTGCTGCCACCTTGTGGCTAAAGTCAGTATTAATGTTGCTGATTTTGGAAAAAGCAGATCTGCGACTCTCCTTCCTATTTCCGTTCAGCAGGTCTTTACCTCTTGGGGTCAAGCAAAAGAGATATACATAGCGCACACTATGGTCTAAAATTGTGTGTAATCATATAAGATTTTCAACTCACGTGGTTTAGAGCCTAAGGTGTAACCAGGTTCAATCTTTTTCGCTATTCCGGTCCATAGAGGTGACCGGTATCCCTTCTTTACCGCCTCCGGTGTCCTCGTTTGCTGCAGGGGTACGTCTGTAGCCTCTGGGTTCTTTTGGTCAGTGTACCAAGAAAAAGGTGGGGGGCACCGGCTGATGGATCTCCGCTGCGCAGTAATCACAGGATTCGGGATCAAGGGTAAAAAAAGGGGGTTTATTAGGGGCTAATTAACAATACGGAAGAGGCCAGTAGGCAAAACGCATCCTGGATACTCCTTATACATGTTTTTATTTGTATTGTTAACAGTGGTGTATTTAGGTTTTGTGCTGCCCTAGGCCTGACTAAACTCGTGCACCCCCTAATTTAAATTTGACGCACCCCTTCCTGTCAAGGGCACACCTCTTCCTGGTTAATCCCCACCCTTCCTCTTTAAGCTCCACCTTTTCCTCTTAGAGCTCCGCCTTTTCCTCTCTTTATATTAAAAGTGGATACCAAGTGCCTACTTGTATATTTTGTATACCATTTCAAATGTATCTAATGAGATAAAGAAAATTATGAAATGTTTAAATTCAAGCATTTTTACAAAGAACAGCCACGCATGTCAAGTAAACGGGATCACAGCCGCTCTAATTGGTTGAACAATAAAATCCACAGAAACGTGCACTGCATATGAGCGTATCACAGAGCTGCACAGCAATAAAACCCACAGAAGTGGGCACTGTGTATGAGCATATCAGAGCTGCACAGCAATAAAACCCACAGAAATGTGCAGTGTGTATGAGCATAATCACAGAACTGCACAGCAATAAAACTCACAGTAATGTGCAGTGTGTATGAGCGTATCCCAGAGCTCCAGGGCAATAAAACTCACAGTAATGTGCAGTGTGTATCACAGAATCCACAGCAATAAAACTCCCAGCAATGCAATGTTTGGTGTGTGTCAGCGTATCAGAATCCACAGCAATAAAACTCCCAGCAATGCAATGTGTGGTGTGTGTCAGCGTATCAGAATACGATACAGTATATGAGCACACAGCAATTATGCTGTGGAGCCATCTTGTCAGCAGTGGGGTGCCACTGGCAGAGGGTGCACTGTAGCTTTGATTCCCTTCCCGGTGGGTGTTCAGTCCAGAATAGAGTCTGTGTTAACGAAAGGGAAGGGCAGCTGCGCGCGTGCGTTTCACGTGGTTCAGCCAGTCATGTGGTACTGAGACTCAGAGAAATGGCAGTGAAATGCCCTGATGTTCGGTGGTTTCAATTAGCAGGTTTATTCATGCGAACCCCATAGGTTTCAATGTTAAAAATATTCCCGTTTTTATGCAATCTATACTATAATTGAGTAAGGCTTGGCGTGTCCGTCGCCAAGCCTTACTCTGCGCATGCGCGTGCAACCAGCGGCGGTTGGTTGCGCGCGCATGCAACCGCCGCGGCACGAGCCGGCTGTGCGCTCGCCGCGGCGGTTACAAGATGCACACAGCAGTCGGGTAGAGGCTGCGCTCGCAGCCTCTACCCGGCTGCCGCGCGCATCCAACCCCCGAGCGGCGAAGGGAAAGTTCCCTCGCTTCTGCTCTTTGAAGGACCCAAGCCGCGGTCACGTGGGAGCCCCATGTGACCGCGGCTTGGGTCCTTCAACGACCGGAAGCGGGGAAACTTTCACTTCGCCGCTCGGGAAGGTAAGTATGCGGAGCTCATGGGGCGGCTGTCCGAATGCCGATAGAGCATTCGAACAGCCGCCCCATGTCTGGTCTGGGGTCTGAGCTGGGGGGCAGTATCCACGAGCTGAGGGCAGTATCCACGAGCTGAGGGCAGTATCCACGTGCTGGGGCAGTATCCACGAGCTGAGGGCAGTATCCACGAGCTGAGGGCAGTATCCACGAGCTGAGGGCAGTATATCCACAATAGACTGCCCTCTGGGCAGGCTTTCCACCTTGTATCTAATAAATCATTTATTATTTTAATCTGCAGTAAAAAGTCTTTACTTATTGATTTTTTTTAGTACCTTTTAGTCATTTTTAAGATTTTTTTGGGCAAAATTCCCCCCCCCTTTTTTTTAATAGCAGTTTTTCTTTTTTCTGTAACAGAACTTTTTATTATCAATCATAGGATCTTATATGTAGATTCCAGACATTTTCGTTCAGTAGTTCTTTTGAAAACAGCAGGCCACGGGTTTGCGGTGGCAGCATTCAGCGGCCGACTCCATGCACTTTGGGGACCCTGCGGTGAATGGTGAATTCACTGCAGGGTGGGGAAATTTTATTCTCCTAAGTGCAGGGAACTACAGAACACCAAAAAGTTGGTGTCATTTCGGTGCTCTGTGAGTAACCCATTTAGTGGTGAGGTTTTTTGCTGCCCCCTGGAAAGTGAAATTGAAAGTGTAAATTAGTGAAATTAATGAATGAATTAGTGATCATAATGTGATTATTAGCAATGCTGCTTCCAAAAAATACCAACAGAATATAAAAATAATATCTGTATGTGCTGCATAATGTCTGTATATGGAAAATACAGCAACACCTTTTTATCTGTACTGTACTGTGATTTTCACTCATAGACCCTTGAATCTTATCCCTGTACAGCAGCGAGTGACCCTACAGCTCTCCCTATATTCTGACAAATCCCTGGCAGCTGTAACGCAGCATTTATCTATTTGAACTTTTTGTTACTGTGAAGACTGGGACTTCTCTTTTCAGATGGTTTTATGCCTCTCCAGGGTGCTTGGAGAGACATAAAACAAATGATTTTCTTTCTCAACAGGGGGACCCACTAATCCTGCTTTAAAAAGGTTTGAACATTGCCTTTTGATATGATAATGAGTGCCTTTCCATGCATTACAATGCAAAATCGAGATAACCCCTTCACACCCAAAATCAAGTTAAGAGATTTAATATTCCTCTTGTTGATTAAAGGCTGGTTCTAGGTTGATATTACCCCTTATGAGAGTTTAAACTTGTGGGACACAATCGCTTTGTAATATATTTACTGCTCAGTCATTTAACCTGTATCTCTATAACCTCAGTTCCTCCAGAGGTGAAGGTTTCCAGTCGTCAATCAGGCAGCACCATGAAGCTTCACTGCCAGGTTTACGGATTTTACCCCCGGGATGTGGATGTGATCTGGAAGATGAACAGGATGGAAATCTCCTTAGATGAGGCCAAACACATCCTCCCCAACTCTGACGGCACTTACCAGCTCAGAGTCTCTGTGGAAGTGATACCAGAGGAAGAGGCGAGTTACTCCTGCCACGTGGATCACAGCAGCCTGGGGGAGCCCCTGATCACTATGTTGGGTAATACATTTTACTGCTACTCCTACTACTTCTCAGTAAGGGATTTGTTCAAGAAATAGAGGGCCATATTATGACCAGCACTCTAAAATGAGGAAGCTAAAGAGAAAAACCTGTGCCTGTAGGTTTCCCCTTAGCGTCCCCGTTTTAGCGTGATATTACAGTGGAGGCGCAAATTCAGCAGCCTGCATCGTGACGCGGCGCTAAGCCGGGGGATGCTCAGTGCAGCGCTAAGCGCCGCCACAAGCATCCCCTCCATGGAGTCCATAGGACTCCATTGAGGCTAACACTACCGGTCACATGACCTGCAGGATCAGCGGAGTGATTTGCAGAGGGAGACTGGGGAACTTTTTTCCCCAGTCTCACTCTGCTCCCGGTGGCAAGAAGTAGCGGATGGAGCCGCGGTTTTTGCCGTGGGATGGGAGGTGAGTATCCGATTTTTGGGTTTATTTTTGGCTGGTGCTGACGGATTCCGCTGAAGTGGAATAAGTTAGCACCAGCTCCAAGCTGTGGTTAACTTAACTTAACTGCAGGTGCAGGTTTTTCTCCCTAGCGTCCCCGTTTTAGCGTCAAGATCATAATAGTGCCCCAAGAGTTCACCTGCGTTTAAAAAGTATCATTTAATAATGAAGAAAAAGCTTATTTACTCGATATACAAAATTCTCAGATTGCCCCATATTCCGTATTGAAGCTTCCTGTTTACCTTTTCAGATGGTGAAAAACCCTTAAATCTGTACAGTTACTCTATTGTTGCAGGGGTTGTCTTTTGCCTCACCTCATTTATATATCTGGTTATCTACTGCGTCTACAAGACGAAACAGCCTTCGGGTAAGAGACAGACCTAGATTTTTTTCTTTAGAAACTATTAACTCTATTAACCCTTAATACAACAATTTTTGTTTATTCTCCAGCCTACAGGTGAGATACACACTTTTCATGCTTGTGCTTTTACATGTATTTATAAAGCTTGTCCCTATATCCTTCAGCTTTCACTTTTTCCTTCAAGACTGACTGTTTGGAATATACAGTATATGTTTGTGAAAGGGTATATACAGGGATGGAAATAAACCACAATATAATAACTATCAGATCCATAGTTTAGAAAGAATTACTTGGGTCCCTGTTAGTGACATTGTGTATCTTAGGCCGGGGTCAGACGAGCGTTTTTAAAAGAGGAAGGAATGTCCTTGTGAGTGTACGTTCCTTCCACTCTGACTCCCGTCTGGCCACTTCGCTCTGCGCAGTTAGTGCGCTCAGTGCTGCAAGGTTTGTTCCTCCTATGGAGAATTGCACTTTGCAGCCTCGTCAAACGCGCGTCGTAGCGTTTCAACATGGAAGCTTTCAGCATGTCCGTTGTAGCACGTGCAATTTGTGTGTGCGCTACAGCGTGTGACCGGCCTCGTCGAAATGTCACAATGCTGCGATGGGCGTCAGAAGGCAAGTCAGTACTGGCACACATTGTGCGCTCGTCTGTCACTGGCCTTAACCACTTGGCTGCTATGGACGCGCTCAGCGCGTCCAGCCAAGTGGTTCTCCTGTGCTACGGACGCGCTCAGCGCTTCCGAGCACAGGAGGCAGCAATCCGCCGGATTCCGGCGGATTGCTGCGCCCCCCCGGTGCGGGCCGCATGTGCGGAGGAGGCGCCTGAAAGGGAGGGGGGGAGGTCCTTCAGACCTCTCTCCCTCCCGATCACCGGGGAGCAGGGGGTTAAGACAGGCACCGCTTGGAAGGGCACAGCCTGCCCTTCCAAACGGTGGCTGTCATTAACCCTTGGGGAGCCGGATCACGAATCGGCGCTGAAAAAGCGCCGGTTCGTGATCCTTTCCCGGAGCTGGCCGACATCTTGGATGTCGGCCAAGCCTCCGGGAACTCTCCCTGAGGACTGGCGTCATCGTGCATAGCACGATGACGCCAGTCCTGGAGTTAACCCCTAGCTGCCACCAACGGTGGAGATAGGGGGTTCCAATGAACCCCCTATCTCCCGATCCGTGGCAGCTAGGGGTTAAAGTTTGGTACTGTTGGATCGGCCAGAGCATGGCCGTTCCAACGATACCAAACACGACTGTGAAAAAAGTTTTTTAAAAAAAAAAAATTAAAAATAAAAAAATATTTAAAAATAAAATTATAAAAAAAAAAAAAACAAGTTTTTTGTTTTTTTTTGTTTGTTAATGCAGCAATATTGTTCCCATTTCAATTATAATGTGAACAATGATGCTGCACTAACGATTTTTGTATGCGGTGCGTTTGTTAAAAATCGCGTAATTTCCCCCAAAAAAAAATGTAACGAGACCTCATCTCTAATTTTTTTAACAAGCGCACCCCATACAAAATATAACCGCAATTGCTCGCATGTTAAAATGTGAAAAAAAACCACTTTACACGTTGTAAATTATTGAAAATTCATATTTTATTGCATTTTTTGTTATAATATACAGACAGGACATGACGTATACATATAATAATGACATATGAATCTGCCGAGTCTGACGGAAAGAACGATATATAATATGTCTGGGTCATATACTAAAATAAGCCTTCAAAACGCATTTAAACATGATGAGCGAAACCGGTAAATATGACCTCAGCACAGAGGCGTGAAACGCCTCAGCAGCGAAAGGGTTAAAGGTAGGGATGTGCGTTTCGGGTTTCGGAATTTTCACGAAATTTCCCGATTCGGGTCTTTCGATGCGGCCGAAATTCCGAAATTTTTTAGATCCGAAAAAGTCGAATCCGAAATGTTTTCCTAGCCGAATCGAAAATTTTTCGGAATTTTCGAATGGACTTGAAATGTGTCAAATCGAAATCTATTGCTTTGAAACGAGAACAGACTTTCCGAAAAAACGAAAAATTTTCGAAAACGGCAAATCCGAAAAGTTTTCCGAGCCAAATCGAAAATTTTTCGGAATTTTCGAATGAACTTGAAATGTGTCAAATCGAAATTTATTTTCCCTTTATTCATGATTTCGGTTCCATTCGGGATTTCGGTTCCATTTCGGTAATTCTGAACATCGTTTATTTAACTATTATCGGTTATATCGCTGATTCTGTAAATTTTGTCTTTGTAAATGTTCTGGGGCAAATCAATGAGCTGGGGCAAATCCATGTGCTGGGGCAAATCCATGTGTGAGCTGGGACAAATCCATGAGCTGGGGCAAATCCATGTGCTGGGGCAAATCCATGTGCTGGGGCAAATCCATGAGCTGGGGCAAATCCATGTGCTGGGGCAAATCAATGTGCTGGGGCAAATCAATGTGCTGGGGCAAATCCGTGAGCTGGGGCAATTTCCTATGAGCTGGGGCAAATCCATGTGCTGGGGCAAATCCATGTGCTGGGGCAAATCCATGAGCTGGGGCAAATCCATGTGTGAGCTGGGGCAATATCCTATGTGCTGGGGCAAATCCATGTGCTGGGGCAAATCCATGTGTTGGGGCAAATCAATGTGCTGGGGCAAATCCATGAGCTGGGGCATCCATGTGCTGGGGCAAATCCATGTGCTGGGGCAAATCCATGAGCTGGGGCATCCATGTGCTGGGCAAATCCATGTGCTGGGGCAAATCCATGAGCTGGGGCATCCATGTGCTGGGGCAAATCCATGTGCTGGGGCAATATCCTATGAGCTGGGGCAAATCCATGTGTGAGCTGGGGCAATATCCTATGAGCTGGGGCAAATCCATGTGCTGGGGCAAATCCATGTGCTGGGGCAATATCCTATGAGCTGGGGCCAAATCCATGTGCTGGGGCAAATCATTGTGCTGGGGCAAATCAATGTGCTGGGGCAAATCCATGAGCTGGGGCAAATCCATGTGCTGGGCAAATCAATGTGCTGGGCAAATCCATGAGCTGGGGCATCCATGTGCGGGGCAAAATCCATGTGCTGGGGCAAATCCATGAGCTGGGGCATCCATGAGCTGGGGCAAATCCATGAGCTGGGGCAAATCCATGTGCTGGGCAAATCCATGAGCTGGGGCATCCATGTGCTGGGCAAATCCATGAGCTGGGGCAAATCCATGTGCTGGGGCAAATCCATGAGCTGGGGCAAATCCATGTGTGAGCTGGGGCAAATCCATGTGTGAGCTGGGGCAATATCCTATGAGCTGGGGCAAATCCATGTGCTGGGCAAATCCATGAGCTGGGGCATCCATGTGCTGGGGCAAATCATTGTGCTGGGGCAAATCAATGTGCTGGGGCAAATCCATGAGCTGGGGCAAATCCATGTGCTGGGGCAAATCAATGTGCTGGGCAAATCCATGAGCTGGGGCATCCATGTGCTGGGCAAATCCATGTGCTGGGGCAAATCCATGAGCTGGGGCATCCATGAGCTGGGGCAAATCCATGAGCTGGGGCAAATCCATGTGCTGGGGCAAATCCATGAGCTGGGGCATCCATGTGCTGGGGCAAATCCATGAGCTGGGGCAAATCCATGTGCTGGGGCAAATCCATGAGCTGGGGCAAATCCATGTGTGAGCTGGGGCAAATCCATGTGTGAGCTGGGGCAATATCCTATGAGCTGGGGCAAATCCATGTGCTGGGGCAAATCCATGAGCTGGGGCATCCATGTGCTGGGGCAAATCCATGAGCTGGGGCAAATCCATGTGCTGGGGCAAATCCATGAGCTGGGGCATCCATGTGCTGGGGCAAATTCATGAGCTGGGGCAAATCCATGTGTGAGCTGGGGCAATATCCTATGAGCTGGGGGCAAATCCATGAGCTGGGGCAAATCCATGTGTGAGCTGGGGCAATATCCTATGAGCTGGGGCAAATCCATGTGCTGGGGCAAATCCATGTGCTGGGGCAATATCCTATGAGCTGGGGCAAATCCATGTGCTGGGGCAAATCCATGTGCTGGGGCAAATCCATGTGCTGGGGCAATATCCTATGAGCTGGGGCAAATCCATGTGCTGGGGCAAATCCATGTGCTGGACTGCTGGGGCAATAGAGTTAGACAGCTTTGAAACAAGGAGAACAGATGTTCCCGAAAAAAAAGAAAATTTCCGAAATAGCGAAAAGCCGATAAGCAAAAAACGAGCAAAGTGACACGAAAATACGAAAAATAGTCGATATATACCGAAAACTATGTACAATTCCGAAAAACGAAAATTTCCGAAATAACGAAAAGTCGATACAGAAACCTAGTAAAGTGACCCGAAAATACGAAAAATGGTCGATATTCCGAAAAATAAATGTACCCGAAAAACGAATCGAGCCGAATCGAAACAGAAAGCAGTCGAAACGAGCCGAATCGAAAAGTTTAAAAATTCGAAAAATCGAATCGAACCGAAAAAAAAAAAATCGGTGCACATCCCTAGTTAAAGGGACACTCTATTCATCCTGACCCCTTTATTGATTTAAACTGGTTGGGATGGGAGGGGTGTTCTCCCCGCCCCGCTGTCCACCCCCCGCTTCCCCAATCTAGTTTTATCGCGTGGTAATGTGGAGGAATTTCCTCCACCCCACCCAGCATCACTATCAGACAGGATTATTGAATTTCCTGGCTGCCAATCACCAGATCGATCACTAGCGACACTCAGAGAGCATGCCAACGTCACAGTCTCTGAATCCATCTGCTATAGTGATTGGTCTCAGTGGCAGGGATCTGCACGTGTGTACAGCTCTGAACCATCATTCTGTGCAGGACGGAACTTGCGTACATAAAGTCCACAAGTCCATAGTGGTGCACAATATGCGGTTCTTGCACTATGCAAGCTGTGTAGAAACAGTTACAAGTTTTTATAAAGCGCTAACAAGTTCCATAGCGCTGTACAATGGGAGGCAGAATAAAAAAATATACGTGCAAGATGAACACACAGAACAGTAGGAGAGAGGACCCTGCTTGAGAGCTTACAATAGAAGGGGAGAGGGGTGACGCACTAGGTGAGGGTAAATAGAGATAGAGAACATCTTGGTAAGAGTGGAAACCAGCACTTGTATTTTAGGGCTGTATGGTCTGCACCTTCCAATTTGGTGCAGTCTGAGATGTGGTATTCTGGATCTTTCTTATATATCTCGGAATAAACACATGTACACTGTGTAGACTGTTTCCTCAGTATTAGTAATATTATACAATAAGGTAAACTACTCACAAGTTATTGTGCCCTTTTCTAAGTGGCACCAAAGTTCAGTCAGCTAGTGGTGACTTGGGGGGCACTGGATCTCCCTTTCCTCCTGAATGGACCTCAGATGTTGGATTGGTGTTGGTCTTCAGAAATAAACAGGACAGGGTAACTCCAGCGGTCTTTTAAAACCAATTTATTAAAACAAAACAATTGAATAAATAAATGGTACACCGCAAACGCATTTCGCTCAAGGCTTCAACAGTGGGTGTAATAAATAAAATTATTTTATGGATTACACCCACTGATGAAGCCTTGAATGAAACATTTTTGTGGTGTACCATTATACATTACACCATATGTATGTTTAAGTGTCTCATGGCAGAATACCATATACACACTGCGATTCGTTCTAAATACAGAGTATACACGTAAAAAATTTTTTAGCTCTCTGTTAAGTCACCATCAGAGGGCACTAGTGCATAATTGGGTTCTCGGCGCAACAGCACAGAGTATCTCGCACTGCACTTCCCTGCACGACTGTATGCCTTATATATATATTTGCAAGGTGGGACGATAGTTTATTTATTTGCAAAGGATTTTACAAGTAAGTCCTGGGTACATATCAACATCCCACCATATCTTACAATTGCGCCACAGGAGATTCCTTCCACCTACAATCTCTAAAGTAGAAGCAGAACACTACCTTTTCTATCTCCCACATAGGCAGCATACTCTTTAAATAAGATATCCCCTTGTTCACTCTAAGCGCTTACAGAAGGTCCCCCCCCCCGACATATTCTCCTGAAATACAAGTGCTGGTTTCCACTCTTCCCAAAATAAATTTTGCTTTGTGGACTTTTGGGGATTTTCCACATCTGTGGTTACAAGCTGCTGGACTACCGAATAAACTGAGACTGTGTATATGAGCAACGACGTAAATCTGTCACCTTCTGTCTATTTTACTTTGCACTCTTTTGTAATTTGTACTTAAAAGCCCAAGAGCTGGCAATTCAAGTGTATTTTTATGCACTATACTTCCACTAGAGAGCACTATTAAATGATTGATACTTCAGGTTAATCAAGCAACCAAAGTACCTTAGTCCTCTTGCACTAACACGCCTTACAGTGATCACTTGCATTTTAAGTTTGTCCATATAGACAGAAGGACCAATTTTATATTTCACTTGCTGCTACCTGTCAAATTGTTTGCACTCTACTGTTGCAAAAGCTCTTTAATAAGCTCTTCATTTGCACCTACTGCCAATGTTGTGATTTATGTTGCTAAATTTTGAAGCTGTTTGCACATAAGTATCACTGCTCTAAACCGTGGAGACACAGGTTCGATCCCGGCAAGAGCACCTCTCCAGTAAGTGTCCTTGGGCAAGACACCTAACGGTACATACTCGCCACCCAGGACATACTTGAAAACGAGAGAAATCTCAATGTATCCTTCCTGGGAAAATCCTTTCTCAAAAAAAAAAAAGTTATGTACTAGAGTTTATTTTGTTCTGTACGGTACATTTTGCTAACTCAGGAACAAGTCCTCCCCCAACACCATCATCCCTATTTGAGTTTATCTTCATAACCCCTTTACACCCTGCAATCAGCATATATCATATCCCTAACAAACCACTGAGTGGCGCCTGGGATACACTTGCATTCCCTTTAGATAGAGAATATGAAGTAGCGGGGTGCATGTGGGCTGGATGGGAAGATTGAGTAAGAGATGAACAGAGGGGAATCATGGTGTGAGCCAATAGGCTTCTCTAAAGTAATGTGTTTTCAGAGACTTCTTGAAGGACTGGAGAGATGGGGAGAGTCTAATGTTGCGGGGGAGGGAGTTCAATAGAAAAGGGGCAGCTCAGGAGAAGTCTTGAAGGTGAGAGTTGGGGGTGCGTGTATGTGGAGCTGATAGCATCAGATCATTGGCCGAGCTCAGTGGTCGGGATGTACCTACTAATAAGGGAGGAGATGTAGGCAGCGGCATGGGCGTCCGCAGAAATTTTTACAGGGGGGGGCAAAATTTTAATGCCATCCATATTCTGCCCTTTTGACAATGTCATGAAGGGGACAGTCATAAAATAAAGCGCAGTAATACAGAGGCTGCGAAACATGATGCAAGTCTGATAGAAGAATAAAGGTGTAAGTGTCTGATCTGAGTGTTGCATTTTCTGGTCTGTTAACACCATTCAATGCACCACTAGTCATACACCCAGGATCAAGGGGCACTGAAGTGTTTTTTTTTTTTTTTTACAGAGAATCTAACTGGTTTTTTTGTGTTGAGGATTTCAGAGTTTTATTCAGCTTTTATAACATGGATTTTGTTTCTATTCTTTGCTCATGGAATAGTTTGTATTAACAGCTTAATGCAACTAAAGGCATCCGGCACAGAAATGTACACAGCGCGAGACGCTACTCATACTCTATATATTGTTCACGGAGCACTGCGCACACACGCACAACAGGTCACCAGGAGGAGCCTAACCATTCCACGTAGCATAGAAACACCAACAGAATACAGTGGAGGGACGTGCACGAGGTGCGTTCAGTTGCTCAGCAGCTGCAAGTGCTAAATTAGCAACTTGGCACTGAACGCTATGATGTGGCTCAGCGCGCCGCTCAACACTGCTAACATAGCACTTGCAGCCAAGTCGAGAGGTGCTGCGGGGTTAGCTGAGTGTGACATGGGAAAGATGGCCGCCTCCACGCACCAAATAATCCAATAAGGAAAAGTTCAGTTTGAGGTTTTGTTGGATTAAAACACTAAATCTTTATTGGAACATGGTAAACATTAACACTAAAGTCAAGTGGTAATAAAATGGACAAAAGTGGATATTGCAGAAACAGCACCTTTCATTAAGCAATCCTCTGCTCTTTCACTTCCATATTCACAGCCAAAGTGTTCAGTGAGACGGCTGCAGCAAACTGAACTGCTGCAATGAAACAATTCAGCAGCTGCTGAGGAACTGAACGCGCCTCTGATTACTGACTGCACACTCAGTCATCACCACCACACACCACACCAATTAATCCATCCAGTCAGATTCTCAGATTCATATGATTAAATATATAAATAAATGCCGCCACATACCGTGTGAATGTCTGTGATGACTTTGCCTGATGTGATGGGCAGCAGGTCACTCAGTGGAGAGCCTGAGGTCACTCACTAGCAGGCTGGAGGACTGTCCTGGACTCCTGGGCTGGATCATGCCTGGGCTGGCTGGATCAGATGCTGCCTGGAGCTGGAGGGGAGGCCGCAGCCCAGACGTTCGACCGGAGCTGCCTGGCTGGACGTCGGAGGCCGCAGGGCAGGGCTGCTTGCCTCTGCCTGGATGCAGGAGGGAAGCCGGGGGCCGGGCCGGGATGGATGCCGGAGGCTGGAGCCGCTCAGCCGCTGCGCCTGCCTGGATAATATAATGTCGAACTGTGACACACAGTCGGACTAGAGGCCGCAGCTGCCACCTGCCACCAGGATGAGGGAGGCCGCAGGGAGCCTCAGCCTGCCCAGCCCGGATGCTGCCTGGAGGGGAGAGTGAGAGTGGACCGCAGCGTCCGCAGGGGCTGGACGACTGACACCCAGAGGCCGCAGGGGCTGGAAGTTGAACCTGGCTGGCTGGGCTTTAAGATGCTGCCTCACCTGCCTGGCCGCCTGCTGCAGGCTCTCAGAGTCAGGCTCAGGCAGGCTGGATGCCTGGTATGGTGCTGCCTGCGCGGTGAGTGAGGGGGACGAGCGACTCGAGCGAGGGGATGGGGAAGAAGAGCGGCGGGATTTCCAGCACGCGCCGGCGCATTAATCCCGATTCCTTCGGCACGGTCACTCACTCTCCTTCTGTCTCCTGTCCTGGCCGCGAGTCCGCGCCCACACACATGCGGTCTCATGCGGAGGGAGCGTTTCGCCCACGCACGCTGCCTGGTTTAAAAACAAATAGTGCAGGCTGAGGCAGGCCACGTGCGGCGTGCAGCGCCGCGAATTTAAGGAAAATATAAAGATTTGCTAATTGCTTCCCGCGGCTCCAGGGGGGGCACGTGCCCCCCCTTGCCCCAACCTGTGGACGCCCATGGGCAGCGGCGTGGTTATGGAGAGCTTTGTATGTGAGGACCAGCATTTTGAAATGGATTCAATACCAGACAGGGAGCCAGTGTAGAGATTGACAGAGGGGTGAGGTGTGAGAGGTGTGGGATTTGAGGTGTGAGAGGTGCGGGATGTGAGGTGTAGGAGTCTGGCACAGGTGTTCATTAAAGAACGGCAGAGTGAAAATTTGGGTTTCTTTAAGGCCAGAGAGAAGGAGGTTACAGTAGTAAAGGTGGGAGATAATAAGTACTTTGATGGGCATTTTGGTAGAGTCCTGATTAAGAAAGGGACGGATGCGTGCAATGTTTTTTAGGTGGAAGTAGCAAGATTTGGTTAGCGACTGAATGTGAGGAGTAAAGGAGAGATCAGAGTCTAAGAGGACCCTGAGGCAATGAGAGCCTGAGAGGTAGAAGTAATGGTGGCACCATTCACCTGAAGGGGAAAGAGAAATATTTATTATAAACGGGGATTTTTTTTAACATTGAAAGCTATAGTGAAAAAATTACTATTTTCTTTAAAATATCTTAGGAAAACTAAAGATTAACCCAAAAATTCCTGAAAAATGCCGAAATAAATAAATAATCCTAAAAAAAAGGAAAAAAATGGCTGTTTTATCATTTTAAATCATTACATTTGTTCTGTGTTTTTTTTTCCTCTGATAATTTTGTTCAGTCTTTCTTCATTTTAAATCATTTTGTTCTGGGTTTTTAATTTTTTATTTCGTTTCTGACAATTTGGTTCGGTTTTTTGTTTTTTAAATATTTTTTTTCTTTCTTTTTTTGCTTTCATACCATTTTTTCCATTTTAGATCATTTTGTTCTATTTTTCATTTTAGGTCATTGGTTCTGTCTTTTTTCATTTCAGATCATTAGTTTCTGACATTTAATTAGTTTTTGAATGCTTTTGGTCTGTTTTTTCAGTATTTCGTCCCGTTGTTTTTTTTGTTCCAGTCCCATAACGAAATGGTTTTGTTTGCGTTCAAAAAACGATTCGGGACCTTGCAATTTCGGACTCCTGATATTTCATGTCGGAAATGCTCCCGAAAGAACGAAAATGGTCAATTTCGTACAAATTCAATTCGGAACGAAACAAATTGCACATCCTACCGAAAAATCTGAGGAAACGGAAAAAAACAAAAGTTAACAAATAGGAAAAAGAAAAACCCTACACAACTTTTAAAATGCTGTT
This sequence comes from Leptobrachium leishanense, assembly GCA_009667805.1. NCBI lineage: Eukaryota > Metazoa > Chordata > Amphibia > Anura > Megophryidae > Leptobrachium > Leptobrachium leishanense. Next base: position 2,618 of record RXON01001704.1, on the reverse strand, counting down.
TGCATAAAAAAATATTACACAAAAATGCCTGGAAATAATATATAAGATCCTAAGAATAATAATAAATAGGTCTGTTACAGAAAAGTAAAAGGAAATTTTTAAAAAAATCAGAGAAAGTTTTTTTCCCCGAAAAAATCCCAGAAAATGCCTAAAAAATCCTATAAAATAAATAAAGAATTTATGCTGCAAATGAAAACAATAAACAGTTGAATAAATATTTAATAGAATTGGGGAATATTTAACATTGAAGCCTATAGGATTCGCCTGATTAAACCTGATGAATGAAACCATTGAACGCCAGGTCATTTCACTGACATCTCTCTGCTGTTTGGTGTCTCTGAATAGATTAAACATTCTTCTTTATGGGGGATTTCACTGTCGTTGAACAGCACCGTATTTGCTGGCAAATCGCCAAAATTTGAATTGCCAGCTTTATGAATAGCCGAATGGCCATGAACTTTCACTGTACGGCGAAATTCACTGTTCTGTGCAATTACCTAGTCAATTCGTCTCTCTTTGAATAACCCTGTATGTCTTGACTAAATATCCATTTCTGTCGTTAGCATTTCAAGTTGCTGTGCTATGTCCTGTCCTGTTAAAAAAAATGCTGATTTTAATACATTTATTTTTTCTTTTTAGCTGACCAATGGCGTACCATGCTTTTAAATACCAATTACTAAAGAATACGAAGAATTCCAAAGAAAATATATTTTACTGTGATGTCTTAATTTTTATTAAGATATTCTGAAACTGTTGTTTATTTAAAATTCTCTTCTTATCCGTCCCAGATTAAACATTTCTTTATAAATGAAAGAACTGTGAATGTATTTCATTAGAACAGTATATGTGTGTCTAAAATGAAACTAAAGAGAAACTGTTGTATAATCTACAATTCGGAGCATAACCTGAATTAAAGGGACACTCCACTCATCCTGACCACTTTAGTGTTTCGAAGTGGTCAGGATGAGAGGAGTGCCCTTCTCTCTCCTTCCCAGCACTAGGGATGTGCGTTTCGGGTTTTGGAATTTTCACGAAATTTCCCGATTCGTGCATTCGAATTCGGACGATTTTCCAAAAAATTTCAGATCCGAAAACGGCAGATCCGAATTTTTTTTTCGTTCAATTCGTGATTTCGGCTCCATTCCTGATTTGGGTTCCATTTCAGTAATTTCGGACATCGTATTTATATCGCTGATTCTGTAATTAAATTTTGTATCATTCCATCTCAATGTATCCTTCCTGGAAAACCAGAGAAATCTCAATGTATCCTTCTTGTAAAACATGAGAAATCTCAATGGCAGAATTACCTTATCGTATAATTATCGTATCCGAAAAAACATTCGTTTACATCAAAACGAATAGACACTTTGAAACGAGGAGAACAGACGTTCCGAAAAACACAAAAATTTCCGAAATCACGAAAAAAAAGTCGATACGAAAAACGAACCAAAACGAACCAAAACGAACTGAACCGAAATGGAAATCGTCAGAAACGAGTCGAAGCGAAAATTTACAAAATCCGAACGAACCGAATCGAACTGAAAAAATAAATCGGTGTACAAGCCTACCCAGCACCCCTGTTCTGGAGAAATCACTGGGTGACGTGAAAGAGTTTCCTCCACCCATCCAGCGCCAACAGCAGCTGGAATTTAGAATTTCTTGGCTGCTGGGCCGACATCACTCTGAGACAATCGCTTTAGCGATCAGTCTGAGAGGCAAGTGATGGATTGGATCTTCACATGCATGCGCAGCTCCAATCCATTATTCTGCGCAGGTGCTATGGAACCTCCGTACGTAAAGTGCCAAGTCCCATAGTGGTACACAATTTGTGGTTCCTACACTATGCGAGTGTACAGTAGACTTGTGCATGGCCGTTTGTATTGCTGCTTTTCATTTCCGAAATTCTTCATTCTGCTTTTTTTTTACGTTTCGGATCATTGACATTTTGTGCCACTTTTTTTTTTTTTTTTTTTTCGGGTCGTTCGTTATGTTAACGCAATTCGTATTTTTGGACAGATCCACAAATTCAGATGGCCGGTTTTTCGGATCACTTAATTTTTCGTTTTTATGATTTATTTTATTTTTCAGGGTTGATTCTTATTTAGTTTTTATGATTTTAATTTTGTGTTTTGCGTTGAAAAATCATAAAATTTATCCCAAAAAATGCAGAAACATGCCTAAAAAAATCTTTAAAAAATAAAAGACTTTTTCCTGCAAGTAAAAAATAAATGTTTGAATAAATATTTAAGAAAAATGGGGAATGTTTTTTACATTGAAACCTATGGGAAAAAAAGCCTCGTTGCTTTAAAATAAGTAAGGAAACATAAACGTTTTGTCCAAAAATGGCTAAAAAAAATCCATAAAGAGACTTTTGCTGCAAGTGAAAAAAGAATCAGATGAATAAATTTTAATAAAAACGGGGAATATTTTTTACATCGAACCCTTTGGGATTCAGTGGTTTAAACTGGTTGAACTGAATACACATATTAAGCTGTTGCTGCCTAAATGTGCACGGCAAAAACTTTAGGGGTTATTCAGAGAGCACCGAAATGTTGCCACATTTCAGTGCTTTCCCGTTCCCCACGCTTCCCTGCACTTCAGGGAATCAAAGTTCCCCA